>VZTL01011745.1:0-11058 GCA_013400535.1 Scopus umbretta
GGTCCTGGGCCCTGGGCAGGGTAAGGGGAGCCCCGGTGGTGTGCTGGATATAACAAAATTAACCACTGAAATTTACTGGGTGTAACCTGAAATTCTGCAAAAAGAAGAGTTTGCAGCCTTTGCTAGGACAGTAGTTGGTGCAAAAACTTTCCTCCAGAAAGTTCCCCTTGCTCCGCCATCCTTCTGGGTCCCACCAGGCAGTGGGCACCTCCACCTCCCCAAGACGCATGCTGGTGGGTTTCCGAGCAGGGCATTTGCTACCTGCGACATGGATGCATTAAACTGAACAGTCGTCTGAAGGAGGGATTTCCAAGGCGGCACAGGACGTGCTACAGTGGGAGCCAGCTGAGCGCTGTGCGTGAAGGCAGGCCCACTTGGCCACAGCCCGGCTCTTTCGCATTGGTTTCCCACCTGGGCTGGCCAGGGTTGGAAATTCAACTATGCCACACCATTTTCATTACAGGCCAATTTCTAAGGAGATCTCAGAAAACCCTCTTGATCCCAAGCCACAGGAAGAAAATTAAATCCCTTTTATTCTTCCCCGCTCCAGCTTCCTTCAGACAAAAGGTGGTGCTCCCTTCAGCTCTACCTTCTTGTATTGCCACCACACCAGTGCCAGAACCAACCAAACCAGCCTGTATTCCAGTGTCTCAGAGAAAAACATGTAGTAGTCCCCCCCGCTTTTTTTTAAGAATGTCCAAAATAGTTTATTCCTGATATTTTATTCCTAACAAGCACTTACACAGCTGCTGACTGAGAGGTTCCTGAAAGGGACAGCTTTTCTGCATGATGGTGTAGGACACATCTAGTGTCTTCTAAGGCCTTGCAAACCTGACTTTGCAGGTGTAGCTTCAGGCAATTCGCTATTTTTAATGCAGGGTTAAAAGAGACCATGCTTGTGTTAACCACTGCTATGAATTTGGGGGTCAGAGCCTGAACTTTTTGCCCTGGGAGATGCCGATGAGTTCACAGCTGCAGCTGCGGCTCCTCATTTCCTTGCAGGCTTTGTCTCCAGCGTAGCCTCCAGGCTTTGGGTCACGCAGCGTGCTGCGGGGACTGCTCGGGGTCGTGACATGGGGACTGTAGAGGGTTGTGCAACAAGCAAGGCGGCAGCCAGGGAAAGGGTGTTGTGGAAGGACCGCTTTTGCACTGTGTCCTGTTGGGGAACACCTCTGGCCTGCATGGTGGGCACTGGGTGGCTGTGGCTGGGCACAGCAGCTCCCAGCCCCGGCTCAGCAGCTGCTCCGGCCACCATGGCACAGCAAATGGAGTTACACAAGGAGGAGGTCCACAGGGAGCTGCTGGGGATGGGGAGGCTGAGGGGTGTAATCGTGGTGCAGGCGGCTTGTAGCCCCGGAGAGGGGGGCTGGAGAAAGGCAGGAGTGCGAGGCAGGGGGGCAGGGATTGTGAAGGGGAGAGCTGGTCCCTGAGAAGTGCAGGGTACGTGATAGGAGGGGATGTTTCCAGGCGTGCTGATATTTTGGAGTGGTGGCTCACAGGATTTGAAAATATGTTTCTCTAGGACTATGCAAAGCATAAAAAGTGTAGAAATTATGAATTTAGCTGTAATTCTGCTTCCCTCTCTTATTATGGCATTTTTAATGAGCTTCATGCAAAAAATAAGCCCAAATAATGTTTTCCTTTTGTTATTTTCTTCCTCTGCTCTACTTCAGCATGTTGGCATTCCCCACGCATTCCTCTAGTTGACTCAGACCCCTGGGAGAGAGAGCCCGAGAGGGCCGGGCAGGGGCGAGCTCCGCGCTGTCTCCGGCTTGGCAGCGCTGAGGTCTCAGCTGCCGTGCCATCCATGTTCAGCAGAGGCAAAGGCTGGCGCCGTGATGCAGAGCTGCAGTTCAGTGCCATCCCTGTTGCTGTCCATCACGCGCTCTGGAAAGGAATGTAGGGAAGAATGGTTGTTCAGAGATTGTTTGTCTTGTAGCTGCTCTTCTTTTTTCCCATTTCAGAGTTATGAAATCAAGGGCATGAACTCTTCCAGTGGGGATCTAAGACCTTTTGATGGGAACATCTGCACGTCCTCAGCATAGGGAGTGATGGGGAGGAAGGGCTGAAGATGCCTGTCAGGAAGGAAGCAGAGAACAGCAAAGGCAGGAGAAGCAGTTTCGCTTCTGCTGCTGTTGGGCTGGGAGAGCTGCTGCCTGTGGCTTCTCTAGCATCAGCTGCAGCCTCCTGCCTCCCAGCTCTGAGGCAGGTCCTGCTGAACCCACAGCTGGGAGCTGCATCTTGGCAATGTCTTTGATGTCCTTCTTTTTTTCCACTTCCCCGCCCCCGCCCCGGTAATCCCAATTTGTTGTTTACTTCTCCCCCCCACCCCCCAGGCAATCCTAAACACCAAGCAAAAAGGGGCTGAGAGGGACCTCTGTAACACACAGCATCTGTGCGAAGCAGGTAGCAGGCTGTGCTGCCAAGGCTTTGCTCGCCATCCTCTGCCTGCGTGTCAGTCCCCACAAGCCGCCATGGTGAGACAGAACAGCGTTTGTCACGTCTTGCTGGGAAAGGGCCTCCTCCTCGGTTTGCCATGTGACGGCCCATTTTGCAATTCAGAAGAAAATTGGAGAAAAACTACTTGTATTAACTTTTATTTTTGGCATTAGAAAGGCAAATTGCAATTCTCAGCAGATTGGACTGATCTGATTAAATTCTGATTGGTTCCTGTGCTGATGGCAGTGGCAAGCCAAAAAAATACTGCTTTGCTGCGCTATCTGGGAGGTTTAATTTTCAGTTCCTGTAGCTGCTCTGAGAATATCTTCCTGTTTTTAAAATAAAATAAACCTTTTCTGAATATGAATATACTGATTTATCTTTCGGTACTTAAAGGGGGCCTCTAGGAAAGATGGGGACAATCACTTTAGCAAGGACTGTTGTGACAGGACAAGGAGGAATGGTTTTAAACTAAACAAGGGTAGATTTAGACTGGTTATAAGGAAGAAATTTTTTACAATGAGGGTGGTGAAACACTGGAACAGGTTGCCCAGAGAAGTAGTGGAGGCCCCATCCCTAGAAACATTCAAGGGCAGGTTGGACGGGGCTCTGAGCAACCGGACGTAGCTAAAGATGTCCCTGCTCACTGCAGGGGGGTTGGGCTAGATGACCTCTAAAGGTCACTTCCAACCCAAAGCATTCTAGGATTCTAGGATTTTAAAATGAAACCATAAGCTATGAACTCACACATCCTTAGACCTGGGTGTCTGGGACACGGCCACATTATTTTGGAAAGAATGTCACTCCATTTCATGACGTGGGTTTTTCATTAGTCAAAGCTGACAAAAAGCCTCTGGCCTGATTCTTATCATTCTCCTGGAGTTTCCAAGGGCATTTAGGGGATCATAAATACAATAAGAGCCTTTAAGAAAGTTTGTTACAGAGGAAGTTTTTAAGCTATGGTTGACCCCCAAAGGCATGAAGAGCACTGATAATTACACGGATGCCTGAATTTATGGAGTTAATTCTCTAATAAAGTCTGTGCTAGTAAAAGATGAAAAGGCAGACCTTCACAGCTGCAGCCTGCCCAGGGACAGAGCCTGGGATGTTTCTCCACGCACTCCTGGACCCCAGCCCATGGATTGCATTGCCCAGGTAAATGCTGGAGCTGCTGTAGCAGCAGCGAGGGAGGTGTGGTCATTCTCTCCTGTTCACATTCATCACCGCATACCTAGAAAGGCCAGCTCTGGAGGGTGGGAGTGAGCCTGACACCCAGGACAGCCTCCTGATGACAACTCTGCATCTGTTGTAGATGCTCCTAAATAGCAAACACAGGAGGGATACTCACCCCAAGGATGCAGTCAGGAGCACTTTGTCTGTTCGCTGTTGCGAGGATTTACTTGCCCAGCTCTGCCCTTCCTGCCATGGAGAGGAATTGCTCTAGGCTTGCCCGCTGCTGGCTGTTGCCTGGTGGGCTTCCCTGAGAAACATGAGCTGCAAGGCTGGTCCCTTTGGGACAGAACAAGGCCTAGGACCAAATCTGCAACCTCCTCTCTGTGCGTTAATTAGGTCATTGCTGCAGAAAAAGCCCTGCCAGCACCTACAGCAGAGCTTTGGAGAGAACATTACTTTAGCTGGCTGCGGTCAACCTTCAGCAAAGTCTGGCTGAAGGAGTCCCTCCAGGAATTTCAACCCTGTCCCAGCCATCTTCAGATCCTGAGAGAGCTAGGAGCGGAGCACCACAAACCACAGTGCTTCTTAGCAAACACCAGAGTTTGTGATGGAGCTCCTGGTGAACGTGGTTCTCCCTGACAGGTGGATGCCCACAGTGTGCTGAACAAGCACTTCCCTGCAACACGACAGCCCATGTTCAGCCTGCTGCGAAATCTGGCTCTCTTGAATGCAGAAGATGGAGCCTGGTGGAGCTGTGGTCCAGGCAAAGGACAATCATTTTTTCCTTTTCAGCCACAGACTAAGCAGAAAATCATCTTGTGCTGCAGATGTTTTTGTATGTTCCTTCTCTGCAGATACACCTGCATCCAAAATCCGAGCTGCGGCTTCCCTGTGCCAAGAGTAGTCCACAAACAGCACCTGCTGCCCCTCTGTACCAGGAGGGAATGCCCTAGAATAAACAAGCATAAAATAGGGGAAGAGAAAAAGAAGCAGCTTGATCAGAGGGAATGTCAGCTGATAAACTAACAAATCCATTTGTTAACATAACTTGTACAACCCCTGAGAACCTCAGCCAAAAGTTAAGCAATTCCCTTGCTTCGCTCTGGTGCCAAGTGACTTTCAATCTGCACCACCTATATTAGCTCATATGAAACTCTCTTACTAGTGCTCTGTTGATAGAAGAATTTTAAAGCCTAACTATCTTGGTGTTTTAAATTTTACTTACTGTGGAATTCACTGGTGTTGCTGGCAGAAAGCATGAGCCTATGCAGCTTGCTTTTGTTCTCTATTTTTCTTTATTTGGATATTTTAAGATTATTTCTTCGCCCAATCAGTGACGCTGGTGATGGTCACCTGTATTTCAGATGAAATGTGCGTGTCATAAAACCTACTGGGGAGTCTGCTGACAGGCTGAGTCGCTTCTCCTCTTGAGTCCTCTGTGTGCTACCTGCCGCAGCCTGGTGTCACTGCCCCAGCGGGAGGTGGCATACGTCAAGGTTTCTCTGGTCAGGAGTAACCAGCCTTATGTGGTCAGCATACATGGATTTGTAATCACGTGCCTTTGGTCCTCAGCACTTAACGGAGCTAAAATGTCTTGCTACAGCTGATGTGAAAGTCGATGTGGCCCGCTACATCCTGCTGGAGACTCTTCCAGCCGGCTTTGGCTCTTCTATATGGTGCTGGGCACATCTTCGCAAGCCTTTATGTGCCCTTTCATAAACATCATGTAGGAATAAAAAAGCAGGTAGGGTATGTGCAAAAGGGTATACCAGCACTTCCTATAAAAATGCTAATGCTGCTTCAGGCCTCTCGAGGGTGTTCAGTGACATGCAATAATTACTTTTATATGGCTTTGTGAGCAGTTGCGAATTTAACACTGTTTTCAAGGAGCAAGAAGTGTCTCAATAATCACAGTCAAGGAAATGGAATACAACCCATTTCAGCCAGCAAACATAAAAATATCTGGCCTTTACCTTTTGAGTCTTCCTTGTAATGTTTGAAATCCAGTTAAACCTCTATACCCAGGAGAAAATTAACACAAATAATGTCAGAGAGATTGATGCTAATGCTAGGCGAAGGAGAGAGCCTCTGTCTCTTCGAACACATTTAGTTACCCTTCCTTCTGTAATAATCAAAGGAATAGTCTAAAAATGTTAGATTATTAGAGGTAAGCTCATCTCCCTACTTGTTATTTGTGATTCTCCACTCCAGTGCAATGAACAGAAGTGATGAGCTGCTGTTTCTGTTGGATCTTATGGGTCTACCCACACAAAGCATGGGAATTAAACTGCTTTTCATTTGTAAATTGGTCATGGAAGAGGTTGATGGGTAGAAAGCTGTTAATAGGTCAGAAAGAATAAGCTGAGGTCTAGAAAGCTGCATGAATTTAAATCAAAAGCCTGGGACCCCTGAGGTGGAACAAAGCAGATGGGAAGGAAAGGTGGTGTTCCCCCCACGACAGGATGAATAAAGTCAGGTTTCCGGGGTGTCATCAGGAGACACTCCTGTGCAGATCCCGAGCCTCAGATTTACATCCCTTCAATGCATAGGTGCCCAGGACTGACCCAATATTGCTGGAAGAAAAGAGAATTCAAGTCCTAGAGAAACCAGAGGCTTTTGCAGGGGGCTACAAGATGTGTTGAGGTGATTTAGGAATTTAGAGCTGATTAAACTTTCTTGTATGGAGGTATCTGTTGTGCAAGAAGGTAAGCGTTGAACTAGTAATTTTGTTTATTTCCCATTTGAAAGACCAAATTTTCCTTACAGAAAATGAACTGCTGGGATTCAGGTTATCACTCTCGTTGGCAGGGGACAGATGGGAGCTCCTTTCTATGCCCTGCGGTGGGGCTGCCCCAGGAGAAGCTAATGAGCCTTTCAGACTAGCAGGCACCATCAGGTCGTCTAGCTTGATACATGGTATTTCAGACCATTACATCTCAGCTGGTTATCCTTGAACTGAACTGATTTGGAAATACCACCAAAGCTGTTGGTAGCATGTTCCAATCATTGCCTGCCTTTGCATCGCTCTTTGCTCTGGCTTTTGGCCACTGCCTTTTCTACCAGGGACCAAAGAGGCCCCTGGGACCTGTTTTTATCCTTGGATATGGGTGGCTAGCCAAAAATGTGGGATTTTGCCGTGCTCTAGTGAGGAGAGATTGCTGAAGGAGTGAAGTACTTTTGGTGCAACCTGGGTTTGTTTACAGATACATCCCAAAGCCTGTGTCTCTCCGCGTTTTGGGGGCAGGCTATTTATGCAGTCCTTGCTGGGATCTCCCTGCACGCTCTCTGTTGCATTGCTCCAAAGTCAGCTCTCCTCCCAACGCTCTTGCTTTGAATTTGTCGCTTACTCTGATTCCTTCTGAAGTTATTTGGAACCTGTATTCTTTACTCCTTTAATATTTCACTCATGGTTTTTTTTCCTTAGATGAAATATACATTTGAGCACTCTCTGTACCATACCATGCTGGGTCTCAGACATATAAGCTTCCTGACAAAACAATAAAGGACTGAACACGGTCCTCGGGCAGTCTGAGGATGCAGCATCTCCCAACATGAGGACTTCAATGTCCACAAGGCCATGCTTGGCTTTTCTCTGGGAATTCTGATCTGAAACCGGCTCTTTTCTTCTGACGCCGTTGGTCAACCTTACCCTTGTTTTGTCATTAACAGAACCGCAAAGAGATGATCAGAAAACCAGAAAGGTCCCAGCGCTGTCCTGTGTTTGTGCACAGCCCGCGCATCACCACCCCTCATCCTGGGTGACTCCTGCCTCCAGTGGCTGGGGACTTGGCACGGTGCAGACCCAGGGTGCTACCTGCATGGAGAAGAGGCCACAATGATCTGGCTGCAGATGAGGTGCAGCTTTTGTTTTATGGTCACTAGCACCCTGGGGACAGGCCATCACCGACAAATTCCTTTCGCATAGGCTGTTAGAGGGGAAGTTTTGGTTGTGCTGCTGGCAGAGCTGCCTGCTGCTAACCGACACACCAACAGGTAATGCATCCCTCTGCTCCCGGCTCTGCAGTCCTCTGTGACTTCTTTTTCTAATCTCTTTTAAAACAGATTTTACCTTGCATGTAAATCTTAACCAGAGTGAGCCTGTGGCTGAAGCCAAGCTCTGCTGCACTGGCTTTCCTGCTCCCTGACAGTGTGTGGCACTGAGAGCACTGGGTCTGGGCTGAGCAGCGGGAGTGCGGTCCTGGCACGCCATATATTTTCTTCCAGACCTCCCATATAGCTCAAGGGTTTAGGGAAAATGAATTAAGTCCAACAAAGCATCTGGCTGTATCCCATACATGGCGCTCCATGTGCTGTCATTCCCAGAAGCATGTGCTTGCATCGAGGATCGTGTTGGCTTCCATCTCAGTTCTCTCTGCTGTCGGGGTGATGAAGCACATTGTCAAGGATTTGCCTGTGGTTTGGAAAATCTCCCCCAGACATGGGGGGCACATTTGCCCTCGCTAGCTCCTCTGTGCAAGGGCTGTGGGCATGCGTGGTGGGATTGAGGTAGTTCATCCTGCTTCCACAGCAGGCTGCAGGCAGCCGGGGGGGGGGAGGCTAAGCAGATTCTCGGTGTGGCACCTGACCTCACAGCCATGTGAAACAGGCATCTGCAGAGCAGGAAACTTGCTCTTCTCATCGCTAACACCCCTGCGTGGGCCAACGCTGAAGGAGCTTGGCAACACTGAGGGTGCAAAGCCTGGAAAGTGCTGGATGGGCATCCCTGCACTGTCACTGCCTGGGAGCCAGGAGGACAAGTGCCAGTTTCCAGGAGCTCCCATGAAGGCAGGGCTCAAGCAGGACCCCTGCCTCTGGGGACCCCGGGCAACCTGTACAAAGCTCCTTTAGGAGCCAGGGGGATGCCCAGCCCTGGGGCTCCGGTCTGGCCAGTGTTTACTGTGGCATTTACTGCTTCTCCCTTCCTGTGTGCAGTCATCCTCTGCCACGTGGTGGCTTGCTTATACCTCTGTTTCCTGGGGAAAGTAAGAAGCACATATCAATGGTTGAATAATACTACAGTCCAGGCATTGTTCTTACTCCTTTAGTAGCTGCTCTGGGAGTAAACAGTGAGTGCTTTCTCCAGTTTCCTTTGCTGCTTTAATCTAATGTGAAGCGTCGTTCTCTGTATACACTTTGCATATCCTTCCTAGACGAAACCCGCCATATCATCATGAAACCAACTGCATCACGTTTAAAATGTCATCGTGCTAACTGGCCACCCACTCTAGACTGGAGTTTACATGGGCCAGTCCCTTGGGCTATTTTAAAATATTGGGGTCATGGTCACATTACACCGGTGCATTAACATCCATAAATCTCTGTGGGTGACAGCCCTGGATTTCAAGCTAAGTGCTTGACTCTCTAGGCACACCAAGTAGCCAAGGAGGGATGGAGATCTGGTCGGAGAAGGTGGGGTTTTGACAATTTCGCCAAGATGGTAGAGTTTTCCATGTGCTTTGCCTGAGAGGCACAGCAAATGAGTTTCCATCATTAAAGCCTTTGACACTGTCTCCCACAGCATTCTCCTGGAGAAGCTGGTGGCTCATGGCTTAGGCAGGTGTACCCTCCACTGGGTTAAAAACTGGCTGGATGGCCATGCTAGACAGTGGTGGTGAATAGAGTTCAATCCAGTATGCGTCTGGTGACAAGCGATGTTCCCCAGGGCTCAGTATTGGGGCCAGCCTTGTTTAATGTCTTTATCAACGATCTGGATGAGGGGACTGAGTGCACCCTCAGTAAGTTTGCAGATGACACCAAGCTGGGCGGGNCTCAAGTTGTGCCAGGGGAGGTTTAAATTGGATATTAGGAAACATTTCTTTCCTGAAAGAGTGGTGAAGCATTGGAACATGCTGCCCAGGGAGGTGGTGGAGTCACCATTCCTGGAGGTGTTCAAAAAACGTGTGGATGTGACACTCCAGGACATGGTTTAGTGGGCATGGTGTTGTTGGGTTGACAGTTGGACTAGATGATCTCAGAGGTCTTTTCCAACCTTTTTGATTCTATGATTCTATGATTCTGTGAGCTGTGATGGATCACAAGTGGTGTGGTTCTGAGTGTGCCATGGCCAGAACACATGTCCCGGCCCTGCAGATGCCAACGCTTGTAGCCCTGCTGGCACAGGCCTCTCTGTATGCAGCGTGCTCTTGGCTCTGAGCAGGAACGCTCACTCCTGGGTTTATAAATGTCTCTCCACTTCCCCAAGGGGATTGACTTTGCAGGTAGTAACAGTGCAGTTCTGCTGCATGCAGTTTTTGTTCAGGGAATTTAGTGGGAACAGAGAGTGCTCAGGACCTGCCATGAGTGGACCGCAAGTGCTGGCATTTTTATTTATTCCTCTCTTTTTAATATCCTGCAGCCTTACTGTATTTTGCGGTCAGTAAGACATCAGCAAGTCTGCGTGACTGGTAGTTGCTACATTCTGCTTTTATTGCCTGCTACATAGCATGCTGTTTTCAGTCACTCTCTTCTGCTGCCTCTCTGCCAAAGGATGCTCTTTGATTTTAATGATTTATCTGTACATGTTCCTTACTCCCAACTTGTTCTCAAAACTCACCTCTGTTACACCAGTCACCCCTACTGCATCCTGCAGATTCTGTGTGTATTTAAACATTTCTAGCAGGTAACCAAACGAGAGGGAGAAGCCAGCACACACAGCAGTGGGAGTCGCTGCTCAGTGTGGATGTAGCTGCTGGCCTGAGCAGGAGGCACGGGGTGCTGCAGCACCTTGGAGATGCTCTGACGGGAACTCAGCCTGGGCTCAAGTGTCCGCAGTGCACCTGCTTGGCCCAAGTCCCTCCTCTTCTTCATCCTTTTTCTGTTCCCCCACAGGAGCACAAAGCCTTCCTCCCCTGCTTGCAAGTCCTGAGCTCTCGTGGGGGCTTGTCCTGGTGGCAGCCCAGAGCACTGGGTCCCGCAGGGCTCAGGTGCTTTTCCTGGTGTGACCCTGCCCGTCACTGGGCTGTGAGAACCCTGGCAAGTTCTCCCGGTCTCTCTGCCTTCCCGCTGACATAACTTTTGGCTCAAATTGTCCTTGAAATGCTTATCAGGCCACAGCCAGATGCTCCCAATTCTGTGCCTGCAGGCACACAACCCTACACCCCACAAACACGGGGCACGTGGTGGCTGGTGACCCCCCAGATGACAACCCCGGGGCAGTGCAGGGACACAAGGGGACGGGGTGAGCGCCGTCACTGCCCGGCCGCATGCTCTGGCTGCTGTGGGCCCCTGTCGGCTCGGTCCAGATCCGGGACCTGCCTGGGCTTTGGGACCCAGACCTCAGCAGGGAGGGAATTTTGTTTTCCCTTTTGATGTGTTTTAAAGTGCCACATCCACTTGTGCGACTGTGAGGCAAAGCCCTTGGCAGCTCTCCCTTTTGCAGGCTTTTCTGCACACGCGGGCATAGAGGCACAAAGCTATATCAAATAAACAAACAAATAAACAAAAAAA
>VZTL01011746.1:0-13743 GCA_013400535.1 Scopus umbretta
AGATGGAGAAAGACATTTTACCAAGGCCTGCAATGACAGGACAAAAGGCAAACTTTAGTTTGAAACTAAAAGAGGAATGATTTAGATTGGACATAAGGAAGACATTTTATACCATGAGAGTGGTGAGACACTGGAACAGGTTGCCCACAGAAGTTGTAGATTATGGGAAGTGTTCAAGGTCAGGCAGGATGGCACTTTGAGCAACCTGATCTAGTGAAAGATGTCCCTTCCAGTGACAGGGGTTTTGGACTAGATGATCTTCAGGTCCCTTCCAACCCAAACCATCTATGATCCTGTGATACTATGATTCTATGATTCTATTAAATAAAATAAAATGAATGAAAGGGAAGCATTTTTTTTTTACATTTATTACAATAAATTAATTTAAGAAATAAAATAATAATGAAAGCACTCCCAAAACTAAACCCTATGTATGCCTGCTGTAAGACAAACCTACTTATACCTAATACACACACAAAAAAAATAGTGAATTAAATTCTTCTATGTTTGAAAAATGTCTTTGTTATGTCAAGGTTAGTGCTTTGCCCAGTATGCACACAAGAATGAGCTGTTTTCTTTGCAGTCATCCTTATTGTAAAACAAAGCCCACAGAACAAAGACTAAGAGTTCTTCGAGGCTCTTACAAAAAATTTCACTCACACTGAAGCGGGCCTCAGAAAGTAACACAGGTGAGCGGCTGTGTGGGTTGGGACAGAATGGAGAGTGTTAGAACAAGTGGGCAAAGAGTCAAGGAGAGCTCAGACTTCAGATATGGCATTTGGAAGAAAGAGATATCAAAAAGCTCACCCCAAAACCCAAGAAAACCACACACCCCCTTGATAGAAGTTAGGGGTTTTTTTCTTTCTTTTCTGTTTATGTTCATGGGTTTTTTTCATTACAAAGCACCATTCCTAGTTCCAGAGCTGCACAAAAAGTGACCAATAATGTGTTCTGCAATGATTACTTTCACCTTGTAATTTCAAGAGTTGATCAGCATAGTTTATTGTTGCTGATAACTCAAGCAACAATCTCTTCCCATTCCTGTTACTGAGCTAGCTACATACACTCTGTCATTGTTCTCCTCTCACTTAATAAGAAGATACCCAGATATTAAGCACCTATATCCTTCAGAGAACAGCATTTTCACAACCTGTTCTATTCCCTTTTTACTTAGTGACTCAGCCTCTTTTTATTATTCTTTCCAGTTTTCTTTTTTTTTCCTCCCCAAGAAAACTGCTGTTTTTCAGTCTTACACTTACACATGGGGTAAGTGGAATGCGCATTACCTTTTGCATAGGCTTTTGCTGTCACAGTTCATGTGCAAGGAAAGAGCTGCGCCTCCCAGACCACTTCCTCACCCACTCAAGCTGGAGGACAAATCAGCAAGAAAAAGAGACGCTAAACAGTCATGGTTCCTCTCTCTCCCACCACAGGCTAGCTCTTGCTAGCTGAACAGAAACTGGAGGGGGAGTTGTCTGTATGGCTGGCTCAAGTCACTTGGGTTTGTTCATACCACCAAAACATGAGGAGAAAAACGTTCTGGGTTAGAACAGAGCCTCAGTGAAGGTTTGATGCAGTGCCACCATATGGGCCTGTACCTGGTTTATTTCTTGGTTCTCTCAGTATCTCATTGTTTTGGCTCATGGGTGCACAGCACTTGACGCATCACTGCAGGTTTCCATCATGTGGCAGCTGTCCCATCCTTCCCCCTAGCCCTGATGGACTCTTGTGCCCAATACAAGAAGACACAGCAGAGCCCTTGTCCCATGGGGGAGCTGTGAAGATCTGCACCTCTTGGGTCTGTAAGTAGAGATCACTGCTTGATGGTGTGTGGCAGCACCAGCTTTCTCCTAATTTGAGTACCCCTTTTTATTTTTTGTAAAGCTACCTGTTTTCTCTGTCCAACTCACTTGAGTTCTTATTTATTTATATTTTAAAATCAATTTTACGTTCTTGTTTGCTTTTCTTTTTATAGGGGAGAACTGTTTAAACTCAAAGTTTCACAGTTTGCATCTCCAATAGAAAATTCCTTTTCACTTTTGACTCTGTCCCTCAGAATAAATTTGCCATTTTGTGACACATTTACATACATCTTTTTAAAAGCTTTTTCATTATTATATTAAATACTTCCCCATGTGTACTCTTATTTTATGTTTGAGACACTTTTCACACACTTATGATAAACCCAGACTTGTATTACCTTTTCAATCTTTTTTCTTTGCTTCTTAAAGAACTGCCTGGCTAAATAATTCTTTTGAAGCCCTGTCCTGTCTTGGTTAACACCACTAGAATAACACAGAGTACTGGGAACACATTGCTAGCACAGTCTGGCTACCACATTGATTTAATTGCTTCAGGAAACAATGTCATGAAGAAAAGGTGCTTTCCTTAAAGTAAAATTGATGCCAAGACTTTAACATCTATAAATTTTTCTATCCTAGTTCAGCAGAGGTAAAAAGAGTTGACTAAAGAAAAATATATAGTCACGATGTTTGCTTTGTAGGCTGAGCCATAGCTGCATTTCATTGCAGGTGGTCACTGATGCCAGTGTAAATTGGAATAATCCTTAAACTATTGCATGGGGTATAATGAATGGCCATGTACAGAGTATTACTGGGATTAAGACCATGCTATGGTGAAATTTTAACAACAGCTGCAGAACAAACTTGACTTATGTGCTGAAGAGTTCAGTTATAGTTAAGTAAGGGTGGGGAAGAATTTTCAGATATTAATACAATGATGTGATGAACTGTATAGTTTATTTGTTTGGTCACAGTTTCTTTACATTTCTCTAAAAAGGAGTAGTTTGAGTGTAATTAATTCTGTGTGGCACATCGATGTCTTCCTTTGCATCCAGCTGATTATGCTGGGGAAGACCAGCACATATCCTGGAGGGTGTGAAACAAGGAGTTGAAGGGTAGAGTTGGCAGTTGTATGAAATGAGGCTGAGATCATCAAGTTACAGAGATGGTAGAAAGTAAAACACCATAAGTAAGAATAAGAGTTTGGAAGGGATTTTCTGTAATTTAGGGAGACACAGAGTTAACTGAGACTAAGCCTAAGAGAAGGAACCTGCTTTGCATGGTTGCAACAGAAAAAATATGTACAAAATCTTCTTATTTCTGTTCTGACCTAGCTATATTGAAGTTTCTTAAAAAGCTAATTGGTCTTTAATGTAAGCAAAAGTTTTTCCTTTTTTTTCAGGGTATGTGTGGTGTGAAAGCTTTCTGGGTTTGGGAATTTACGATAAGGTAAAGGCTGAGTCAGCTCTAGCTCAATGATCTGGCGAGTAAGGGCCTGTTACAAATTACAAAACTGTGATTAAAAATACTCAAAAGTAGCAAATACTCTCCAGAAAGAAAACAAGCCTTTTAAATATTTTGCAGTTTTCTTTCTTCTAGCTATTCCGTGCCCAGTTTGTTCACGTGAGGCTCTGTTTCCCTAGATAATTCCTCAAGGCATTGAGGAATCTGTAATTCATTTGAACAGACTTCACAGTCATTAAGTAACCACGCTGCTGTGGTGTTGTAATCCAGGAGCAACAAAAGCAGAACAGTAAAACTCACTATGTCCAAGTTATCTGATCAAATGGGCTTATGCAGAGTCACATATTTGCTTGCTGAAATTTCATCTAAAGTTATATGCACCATTTCAGCCATGATTATGGAATCTATCCCCTAAAATGCATTTTTTCAGTGGGATAGTAAATATGTAAGCTGAATTTTCAGTCTTCATGAACAAGCAGTACTGGGGACCAGAAAAGGTGGGAGTTACATCAAAAACAGGTAAAAATATGCCTTCTGCAGTTTTACTTCCCTGGCATATCTTCAGCGTCAGATCTGGAAGACAGTCAAATCTGACAGTGTATGTGTACATAGTGTTTGTGTTGCTAAACATGCTAAAAGTGACCAAGCTTTTCTTTTTTGTTTCTTGCCTTCAAAGAACTTTCTCCAAGTTATAATGGCAGTCAAATGTAAACAGAAAGTTAGATTAACAAATAGTTATTTATGGGTACATACTATAAATGACCCCATACAATACTTTCTTTACCTATATTTCAGATCACAGGCATGCATTAAGAATAGTATTTGAAACAATATACTTATAAGTCTGTGAAACTTAAGACAAAGTGAAATGTGCATCTAACTCTTCATTGCCCTTGTTGTGTGTCCTGTCAGCAACTAAGCACCACACAGCTGCTCTCTCACCCTCCCCTCCATGCCAGTGAGACAGGGGAAAGAACTGGGAAAAAAACCCAGCAAAACCCATGGGTTGANAGCCATCAGGTTGTTCATGATTTTAGCAGATGTTTCTGCTTTTGGTTGCAAGACAACTTAATGAACCAGGTTTTTCTCTCCTTCCTTTTCATTCTCCAAGGAGCAAATGCATTCATGAGCAAAATCTTTGCTATACTTTGGAAATCAATTTTGCATGTTTCACCCAATGTTTCCAGCACAGTTATGCAGCAGAATTTGCAATCTCACTACATAATTTATGAAAATATTTAAATAATTTAAAAAATGTAAGGCTTGGAATGGTATGACCAATAAGAGGACTCACTTTCTGTGATGTTAATTGCAAGATAAGTCTTTGTCAAAGCTGTTACATGTTGTATCCTATTCTCTGTTATCCAGAGCAGAATAAAGCTGGGTCCTGGACCTATAGCAGTAATCTTTAAGCAGTGTTGGAAGTAGCTCACATCAGTAAGACAAAGACTGGAATGAAGAATAAAGAATCTATCATTTGTGACCTGAACCTCCTCAGATGATATAAGAACACCTGCAGCTGTTACTTACATAAGTTAAGGAGCAAACTTTTATTGCGACGGGAGGCAACAGAAAGGACATCAGTCCCAAATACTGATGTAACAACCGAAAATGATCGTCTTCATTGTCATTGTTCATTTTAAAAGGTGATGGGGAAAAAAGCCCTCTATATCTTTTGAACACCATGTATAGAAGCTCAGATAAAATATATAAAAAAGAAAAAAAGTAGGGAAATTTCTAGATCATAACAGCCACAATATTTTCTTTAAAAGATAGTTATTTGCTCAATAGTATTTCCAGAAGATTTCAAAACTCTATTACGAGTTAAATTTATAAGCGTTAAATATGTAGGTTTTTTCCCTACTTTCTGATGAACCCAGTACTCACCTTTTCAACTGTTACATACTTAAATCCATTTAACATCTGGTTCAAGATGTTATCCAGCAAAGCACTGTTCTTTCACAGATATCGAAATGTAAAACACGTGAACTTGGACACAGTTCTGTTTGAGGTAAACAAGTCTGTTTACATAAAATGACCAGAACAGGTACTAAAAATTTTAAGCAAACTTCTTGTTTCTTGTCTACCATAAGTACCAGCAGTGCTTATATCTCTAGATCAGAACTACCTGACTGAAGGAGAAGGAAGGGTCTGTAACACTTTAAAAACTAGTTAAATGAAGTAAATCCAATGAAGAATTGAATTTAACTCTTGGCAGACTAAAATAATTCTGAATCTTACATGATTTGCAGAGTACACAAGCAGTTGGGAGGAGGCTGCATGACTGCTGAAGAATCCCATGTGGGCACACCATGCTTACTGTGTCCTATTGGGGAAGAAAGGTGGTGAGGCAACCCAGTGACATCTGCTTGGAAAATTTGTGTCTGGCAGTAACCAGGACTGGGATGAGGACCTTCTACTGCTCTGATCAATCTTATTGGAAAGAATGAAACATACTTCTTTTGGTTTTTCCAAGATACTTGCTGAACAGGTATGTTTTTTCATTCTGGTGAGGAATTTTGAATTTGTTACTAAATTTGCCCATCTGATAGAGAGTCTGATAACTTACACAAAGGATTCCTTTAAACTTTATTCAGGAGTCAATGAAAGTCTATGAGAAGTCTAAGCTACTGTTTCTGTTGCTACCAGTAGCAAGAACATTAGAAGAATTCACTACCATTATTAGAGTAGCCACGTGTGCTGCCATTATAAGTACTATATTTTTTTCATTGATGGCAATATCCACAGTGTAAGTCAAAACCATTGCAGTTTATGATAATTTGATATTCAAACTGAGGGATTCTTCTCATAGTATATTAATAATATAGGCTTTGTACATAAAATTTTATACATGTTCCAGGAAAAAAAAGCTAATCTGCAAAACACTTTGAATCTCTGCCAATTCAAAATAGGCCCAGCATGTACTCTTATTAATATTCATTGTTTAGTTTCCAAATTTTAAATTAGTTGGTGTTCCTGCTCTGCTTATTTGGCCAAATCCTTTTTGCTTTCCTGATGTCTTTCTATGTGTTTTGTAAAATATTTCATTTTTCCCTTTATAATCTCAATGGTATTGTTGAAAATTCACAATATTAATCTTCAGATTTGGCTAATACTCTATTTTTCATCCAGAAATTACTTCTAACCTATATCACTTTTCAGAGTGCATGACAGAGGATTAAAGGTGTAGATGAAGAGAATAATCTAGCATCTAACTGCTTAGTAACAGATTGAGCAACACAATGGAAAAGTAACGTTTTAAATTTTGCAGTTGTCGGGGGTCTTTTTTATATACTCATAGCCATCAGTCATGTTGAATACAGCAGGACCTTTGGATTGGCATGAGCAAAGTTATATTATGCCAGACACAGCACAAACTCAGATTAAGAGCCAGTCCTTGCTCTAGAAGCTTCCATTCTAAATCTGGTTTTGTTGGAAGTTTTTCATGATCCACTGTAAGTACAGTCTGAGGACATAAGCACATTGTTGCATGCTACCATGAATGACTTTATGACAGCCATAAGTGTACCAGACATTGCTTCACTCCACAGAAAGCACACAGAATACTACCCAGAAGCTGTGTAGTCTTAGTGAGTGATTAGGCAAGTAATGTTGCAGAAGTGGTGGTGACAATAAAGAAGTCATCTGATGCATGCAAGGTCTTACATTAAAGGAAAACTAAAAACTTCAGATATGTCTGTGGACAGCAATGCAGGTGCTTTTTTTTAACAAGGATATTTTAGGATTAGTAATATTCTACAATACAGCAGAGAGTTGGTGCTTAGAGTCTGAAACTTGTGAGCAAATGAAGCAATAAGTAGAAAAAATACGAGTCTTTTAATAGAAAGGTGTGAAAGGCAGAGTTTTAAAGGAGTATCTAAGCATTATTGGCAGAGATCCAAAGGGATGTGTTTGTTGATGAATACACATAAATCTGGCATGGCTGCAGCATTAAATATGGTCACCTGTTATGTTTCTCAAAGAAGGAGAAGGAACAAGGCCTGAAGAAAAGGACAAGATTTTGGTAAAGATTTGCAGACAACTGGTAGAAACTAAGATCAGCATAAAACAGACCCAGGAGGCAGATGTAGTTTATGAAGTAAGAAGAATAATGATTCAGATAATTAGGAGAATTATATTTGTTCCTCTTTCTCTAAAGCAGCAGATGCCAGCTGTTGGAAGTTGAATATTAAACCTAGGTCCCTGTGGTATGATCCAGTACAAAGGAACCTCAGTTGTAATATCATGAAACAATGTTCTTATGAATATAAACATTCTTATGTTTCTTCTTCAATACTTTGCTAGGCTTTTACCACAACTAGAGGCAGACTACTGGGTCCCAGCTGGGTCAGGCTTTGTTTGGTTTTTAGAAAAGCTAAACCAGAATGCATATGTTTTTTTTTCCCCTGAAAGAAATCTTCCTCCCACAAGAAAGTCTGTCACTTACATTTTTTCTCGCAAACTTAAATGGTTTCAAAATTCTAGATTTTTTTCCAGAATGGAAAGTCAGCATGTTAATTACTATTCATTCACTTCATAGTATACACATCTTAACTGGCTGATGAAGACATTTTTAAAATCCAGGCAGTAATAAATACCTGCTATTTTCACTTCTTTGATAAGACCAGTTGCCTTAGAGATAGAATACCTCTTCCTTTCTAGTAGAAAGATTACCATACTGAGCAAAAAGGAAATATTAACTTAATTAGGTGTTCAGGGATATCTGAGATAGAAGCAAATATTGTATGTTCTGAAAACAGAATTTGAAGTATTGTCATGGGTCTTTCATAAGTAACTGTCTTTTCAAATTAATATATTATTTTCAAGCTGAGAACTTAATCAAAGAGAAACTATTTATTTTATGTATATTTATATATGTGTATATAGACAGAATGTGTGTGTAATGTAATTTCCTAAGGGTAGTTATCTGTTCTGAATTAGATATATATGTGCACATATGCAGATGTTATTCATGTATATGCATAGTTCATTTACCATGCTCTGATTAGCAATGGGAGCTAGCTTCAATTCCAAAGTGCCATAATTAAACACTGGCCTGAGTTCTACCCCAAATCTGGGAAAACTAGACCAAATTGATTGCTCAATGACCTTGGCTGCCTCCTCACAAGCAGTGAATCAAGAGAGAAAGACCCTGTTGTTGAGGGAGAAATGAAAAGAAGAGAGGGAAGGAGAAATGTAGGGTATAATAGTATCCGGTTTCCCAAATGAATTTAATGTCTGTCTTCTTTTATTGTGACAAAACTGTTGAGTAGCTGGAATGTGTCTTCCTCACAGCAGTGCTTGACTCCCTGCCTGCCGGTACCATTCCTGGGCACCTCCTGTCTCCCCTGACCTCTGTGCAATGTCCAGGCTTCAGTCAGTCCCCCACTGACCTCTCCATCCCTTCTTGCTGATTGAAAACAGTATTTTTCAGTGATTTTTTTGCTTCTTAAAGAACATCACAGAATACTGGATCCCACACAGTCTGCTATCTACAGATTCCACAAGTGGCATTTTCTTCACCCAGGACTTCAGTGTTTTAAATCTTCAGGCTGATCCATTTGATTAGGATGAAAGCTTGTCCCAAAGTCTCTTTCACTCAAATCCTTTTCTTTGCACCAAATGTCAACAGAGTTTTGGGTTTCCTTCTACAGTCTTCCAGGTTGACATACTGTTCTCTCTTAGATCTTAAGCCACATAGCTTACACATACTCATCTTTGAATTGCTGGTATCAGGAAATTAAACATTTGGAAGAGTAAGACCTAAAAGTCTGGCATGCTATGATAGAAAGGAATCGAGTATTCCATTTTAGAAATGTTTTTCTTCTCAGTTAGTCTCTGTGGCTATCTATCTGAATTCATATGCGCACCTCTCCTAATGATTTTAGTGTGCTTTTCACATCTGCTAGCATATACTATGATCCCCAATGTTTGGGATTTAATGAATCTCATAGCCTGATAGAGGTGAGGCTGCTGCAACTCCCTGCCCTGGGTAGCAGTAGCAAAGCCAAGCAAGGATTCACAATAGGCACACATTCAAACACAAGCATATACCACATACACACATGTGTACACATCTGGACACACAGATCACACATATATATGTGTCACAGATATACTCAGCACTCACACTAGCTCAGATGGCACCACTGGCCTTGACCCTATTCCCCTCAATGGCTGATTATGAGGAAGGTCCAGCAGTGGGAAAGACACACGCACAGGTGCGCACGCATCTACATGTGCACGCATAATGTGGATCCCTCCCACAGCTGGACTCAGACAGCCTGCCCACTGGCTGCCCCGGATCCAAATCTTCCTAGTTGCTGGCACCTGGACAAATGAGCCCCTGAGGCCACAGTCCGCCTTCAGCTGCTGGCACAGACCCCTCACACTCACTTGCACACCCACACTCACTCCAGTTGCTGGCACTCAGACCCGCATACTCATACATGAGTTAGAAATGGCATTTAAAAAGAGGACAGGGAAGACTGCATTGACTGCATGGCATGGCCGGATGCGTACCAATGAGCCACTTGTCTACATGTGACCAGCTCCTTTTATCCTCTTATTCCTCCATTTTTCCACACTTGTTCCTCCCCAAACCACCTTGATCCCTCCCTTTTTCCACCTTTGGTTCCTCCCCTGAGCATCAAATAATGTCCTGTGCAATCCTAAAAAGGTCTTCCGCTGCATCCCATGATGTGCACCATACTCCCGGGCAGTGATCCCCCTCAGTTGAAGAGGTGATCTTCAGAGCCACTGCACTGGCTCATGGTGGTGGGTGTCCTACCTTGACACGGGGGCTGAGACTCTCCTGGGACAGTTGTGGGAAAATCCAGAGGTAATTTCACAGAGGGGTTATTGAGGTTCCCTTTCCTGGCACTGTGCCTCTCCTCCTTCATGTGTGTGTGTATATTTAGGAACCTAATCACATAACCTATCACCCACAACTCCTTTTCTACTGCTACATTAAATCTTTTGTTTGGAAACTATTCAGACAGCTAAAATAGAGGGAGACATTCAAAGTGGTCTTATTTCTAGATGTTAGCCTTACATTAGCAAGGCAGATGAAGGGGGCTGAGAAGGAGGCTAGAAACAAATGTCAAAAGAAAAGTATACAGTATGTCAAAAGCAAAAAGAAAAGTGGATTATTATGTTTTGATAAATAAGCACTATTTTATGGCAAATTTTGGCAGCGTTCATTATAAAGCAAAAAGTTCCATGAGCAACATTTGAAGGCATACTAAAACCAAGGTTGAGTTTGATGCACTTAGAGAGTGTTAGTGGTTCAGTGGAATTCATCAGATGATGAAATATTCACCACTGGGTTTAGGAATGTTAGTCTGGTGGTTAAAGGTCAGTTCTGAATAAGTAGCTAAGGAGGGCTAATTTGCAATTATATGATTAATCCTCCAAGACAATTATGACAATCCACTGCTGTCATTCTATTAGTTATCTGTTAGAAACAATTTAGCAAATCTCTGATGAAAATGTTACACAAAATTTATGATAGTCTTTCAAACTTGGATAGACTTCCAAGACCGCTTTGGGGAAAGTCTGTGGCAACTTGATCTACTTTTTTGTTGCTTGCTTTATTGTTCTCTTGGTACTTCTACTGTGACATTTATTCTTTCATAATGTGAACTACTATAATGAGGCTTCAGGGCGCACTCATGGCAAGGCTTCTTGATTCAGCATTGTACTGTTACTCTACAAAACGTTAGTGAGCTAGTTCCTCTTAGCTAACCCTAAAAGGTGTTCAGCTGAGGATTCAGCTGTTCTGCTTAAAAACAAGACCTTTTTTTAACTTGCTGTTATTCTGTATCCCCTCAAATATTGTTTGAATGAAATGCTTATGTGATCTCCATGCACTTTCCAATCCACTGGTATCTGGAAGTATAGCATGCATCCAGAAGTTAGAACAAAAGTGTACAGCCAGACAGTTGTGGGGCCAAAGGTAGCAAAACATGCGTTGTAGCTACAGTGAACTGACTACATTCAGATGCACAAATATTTCAGAAGCCACCTTTACATTTCAATAGTGAAATAGAAGGAAGCTAGGGCATTTGCCCGTGACTCCAGCCTTCCAAGTAATGGCACTGTCTTTAAGCATTGCTGACTATGCCAGCTGCCTTCAAGCCCCTGTCCTTGGGAGACAATGATAATCCCATTTTGTCTTTTCCTTGCTGCAGTGTTCCAGAAATCAGCCCTTGGAATTCTTTTATCTGCTGTGAGGCAAAGGGTGTCAAGAGATTGAAAGAGCACAGGAGATGACATCTTTTAGAACTTTCTTATCTTCGATGGTAATCTGAATTACTGCTTCCCATTTGTTTTTTAATCGGCTGGGACTTCTCCATTTCACAGTAATTAGGATTTCCGAGAGAATGGCTATTTGTCATTTAAATACATTTGGTTTTTTCTCTTGCATTTTGGTAATTTATTTTCACTGTCAAAGTAGGGCATGGACTGCTGCATGTGAGTGTAGTTTTTTTGTAGAAGTAATGAAATAGTTGTACTGTGTGTATAAGGCATTCTGGGCACTTGCTTTTGCTGGTGAATTGTTCAGATGGGTTCTGACCTGATTCAGACATGGTATGCAATCTTATTTCATCTAAAGAAATACATATATGTATGAAATTATATATATGTATACACATCTATTTAACTCAGAAGATATTAAAATCCTTTCAGAATGAAAACTGAAAAAATTTCAAAGTAAATTTGGTTATTAATTTCACATCCATATCTGATAGAAGCAAATACTGAGTTCGCTTCTATTGGAAATACACAATAATGATAGTTTTAATATAAGACTTATCTTTTTCTTTTAAATTTAGTTAATATTTTCATTTATCAGAGACTCATTAAGCTGAGAAAAGTATAAAGTCAAAGATTGTTTTGGAGTATGATCTGAACAATTTATTTTGATTTTTCACTGAAAACCATCGCTTTTTGCTTAAAGCTATAAGTGATCCAGTTGTGAATATGAAAAATCAGAGACAAAATTCAAGAATAATATTGTTAATATTCTTGTCCAGGAAAAGGAAAAAACCCTTTCTTTTTAATCCAAACTTCTATTCCCACTCATTTTACTATCATGATGTGATAAACCCACTATAGTGTTTGGTATCATCGCTACCATGAAAAGTATCCTTTTGTTTCTTTCATATTACAGGAGTAATATATAAGGGACATTTTTACAGGTCAGAATAGAGGTTTTCTTCTAGAATAAAAACTGGGATGTCATCTGGCTAGGACATGCATCCTGTGTTTTATGTTCTATCAACACATGAAATCTTCAAAATGCTCCATGAAACAGAACTTGGAAGGACAGTATATGTCTGACTTTGAGTAAAAGATACTGGCCTATTATATTGCTATTAGTACTGAATACTAACCTGTTTGAAATTAAACAGGCCTCCACAGATTCTTGACATTGACATAAAATTGCTTTTGAGAAATGATATCAAAGAAGGTTTTTGATGTAATTTCTATAATGCTTCTATCACCTCTACTAATGACTATGCAAATGTGTTCCACAACAACAGGAACAGCTCTAGCTTTAACAAGAACAAATATTCTTTCTGGATTTACTTTCTATATGCCTGTAATCCTTCCAAGTGTCCATATTATACCAACATACAAAAAGTCTGGACATCATATTTTTTGCTAGTACAAATACAGGTGGGCAATGATCATTTGATTTTACTGGAGTTGCATTACTTTACAGAGAGGGAGAGTTTTGCTCTCAGAATTTTGTAAAAAATAACAGCAGCTTCAATGTTGTAGTAAGCCTTCCAGCAGCAAATCAAATAGAACCTATCTGTATTTCCACAGTGCAGAGAAAAGTACACTTGATTTCTGTAATATTTGATAACATCTAACTTGAAGTGAGCTAACTTAATGTCCATTCTCTGGGAAATTATAACAGTTAAATTTGTTTAATCTGAAATAGAAATAAATACTTTTAAAAATAATTTTGGTGAAGAACAAGAAATAAATTATCTTGTATTCAGATATTTTGTATAATGTACGGATATTTGGTTGCATAAAGTTAAACACCATTTTGGTTTGTATCATTCAGATCTAAAGTTATAGTTGTTTTTTTCTCCCAATATATTGGTAATATATATTAAATATGGCCTGTTGATGTATTAGTATGGTAAAATCAGTAAACCTCCCTAATATGTAAGTTTAAAATAAGAGGCTTTTGTTTCTTCCTTTTTATTCTATCTTGGTGAAGTGAAATGTTCTTTCATAATTTTATAACAAATTTGTCAAAATTGATGAAAACTTATAAACTAATGCAAAACTGTATTTTTAAAACTGACATGCTGGCAATTTTTCACCCAGTTTTAATTTTTTCTACCAAGAACTGTTGCCTTTTCAGCAATCCAGAAGTCTCAGGTTGTTATGTCCTAGATGTAATTACAGATATTTTTTCTCTGTATACAAAATCATAGATTCATAGAATTAT
>VZTL01011748.1:0-24566 GCA_013400535.1 Scopus umbretta
CCCATCATCCAGATCACTTAAGAAGATATCAAACAGCGTTGGGCCCCACATTGATCCCTGGGGGACCCCTCTTGTGACAGGGTGCCAGTTTGAAAATGAGCTATTTACCAGCCCCCTCTGAGTGCAGCCTGTCAGCCAGTTCCCCACCCACTGCACAGACCACTTGTCTAGACTGTAACACGTAATTGGATTCACCTATTCCTATTGCTCCTAGAAATAATACTCCATTCCTGACAACTGAGAAGAATCAAAGAAGCTTCCTCCTCCAAGAGGCTTAAAAAGAGGGAAAAGAGAAACCTGGTCTGAATCTAAAAAAAATGTATTAAACATTCCATACTCATTCTCAGTGCTTTTGAAAAACATCTAATGGAGTTGCTAATGTCTGACGAACTAATCGTGGCAGTCCTTTGACATTTCTGCTGGATCCTGTCACAGCTTCTGCTACCATTAGAGAATTTACTGGGAAACCGGTAAACTAACAAATTCCCTAGCTTTCCTCAATTTTCCTAACAGAGACTTTTCCTATTGGGCTTTTGATTTGTTCAAGTCAAAGGGGAAATAAAGGTACAATAATCCTGTGAGAGCACTCCTGCAGAGCAAGGAGTCTGCAACCGAACTTCCCTTAGCACAGACAGTGGACACCACTTTCTCAGTGAAATTCAGAAATCTCAGTGAGGTTCAGTACATGGTGATAACGTACATAGCAAAGAAATTTTTCATATAATTGAACAAAAGTGAAGTGACTAACTCTTACAAAGTGAATTAACAAATCAAGGGGGTCCCACACTCTGTGATTCCATTGCCTCCAAACAATTGTTATTTTATTAGTCTATTGTATTTCATTTTTTCTGGTATTGCTTCTTAATTACCAGTTCAATTCTCTGTATCAAAGTATTCAACACCTGAAATGAGAAAGTAATTACCTTGACCGATAAAGATGAATTATAACCCAAACATCCTCTGGAGCATTTGTAACTTCCTTTACATACTGCTCTCCACAAATTTCTCTTAGCTCCCCATACTTTTGCATCCTCTGAAGACATTTCCATTCTTGCAAGCGTTGCTGCCTAATTAAAAAGTAATAATAAGCATTTGGAACATTTGAAAATAATACCTAGTGCATTTCCCTCAATTACTTCAAAAAAATGCGTTGAGTAACCCCTTAGCTCAAGGTCTTCTCATGTACTTTCAGAGCTAGAAAGGCTTCTGTGCTCATCTTTATTCAATAAGATAACATTAAAATACCTTTTCTTAACTTTATGTTCCTTGGTATCAGATTTGGGAAACTTGAGTGACAAACATGTTGCACAAGGGTTTATCATTTGAGACAAAGAAAGAAAAAAATAAAGGAGGTACTAATTGTTTTTTCTGATTCTGAAATGAGATTAGTTTGAGGAAGAACTACCAGTACTTATACTAATATTTATAAGACAATTTTAAAATAATTCATGAACACTGGAATGTAAAAACAGTAGATGGCAGTCTTCATCTATAAAAATACTTGCAAGGTAGAAAAGGAAAATGCCTCACTGAGATTTGTTGAACTAAAAGCAGCTATTAATTTTACTAACTGAAAGCCACTATAGAAATGGCTTTTTCAAAAAAGATTAATACACGTGCAATGCTATTATACTCTAGCAACAATGCATGATAACTTAGGTTCACAACTTCCACATAATTATGTGAATTATTATCTTCCTATGAGGATACAGCACTAGATACACACTGTTAGCACTCAAATTATTTTAGTCATTTTAACAATGCAAAAGCAGTAAGTACAGGTAGAATCTAGACAGAGGAAATGTTTTGATCATTTTTATTCTGTGTAAACTGCATGTCACATTTTTCTTAGTTACAGTACAAAGCTCTGCAGAACTCAGCAGAGCACTTTGTAAAATACCTACGAAAACATACATGTGAATGTCCAGTATAGCTAAAATTACTAAGTCTCCATACAAGCTGCCAAAGCCTTCTGAACCTGAATTCATAAAACATATTGACTCTGCATGGCATTGTAACTAAAATGATTATAAACTCATAGAATCATTAAGGTTGGAAAAGCCCTCTAAGATCATCTAGTCCAACCGTCAACCCAACACCACCATGCCTATTAAACCATGTCCTGAAGTGCCACACCTACACGTTTTTTGAACACCTCCAGGGATGGTGACTCCACCACCTTCCTGGGCAGCCTGTTCCAGTGCTTGACCACTCTTTCAGTAACTAATTTTTTCCTAATATCCAATCTAAACCTCCCCTGGTGCAACTCGAGGCCATTTCCTCTCGTCCTATCGCTAGTTACTTGGGCAAAGAGACCACAACTCACCTCACTATACCCTCCTTTCCAGGTATTGGTGTACTCCTATTAAATAGTTCAATAAGATTGTGCAACAGTTATGCCTAAGAACAATATATGATATATCACAGAATTACACAATTGCAGCACGGCTGAGGTTGGAAGGAACCTCTGGGGGTCATCTGATTCAACCCCCCTGCGCAAGAAGGGTCAGCCTTGTGCAGGCTGCCCAGGACCATGTCCAGACAGCTTCTGAACCTGTCCAAGGATGGAGACTCCACAGCCTCACCAGGCAACCTGTGCCAGTGCTCAGTCACCCTCACTGTAAAAAAAATGTTTCCTGATGTTCAGAAGGAACCTCCTGTGTTTCAGTTTGTGCCCATTGCCTCTTATCCTGTCATTGGGCACCACTGGAAACACCCTGGCTCTGTCTGCTTTATACCATCCCTTCAGATATTTGTAGATATTTATACACATTATGTAGATCTCCCCTGAGCCTTCTTTGTATACAAACTTCAAATGAATACTTTCAGGAAGTAGGAAATAGAAAAGCCATTAAAAATAATCTTGGATAAGAAGCAAAATAAACACAATAGTTTTATTGTGTTTAGGGGTCCACAGCTGACTTGATAAACATCTTTCAAAAACACAGAAGATTATCAACTACCACCATTCCAGCACAGAAACTGCAGTGTATGATACAGTGAAACTGTAATTCATAATCAATTTTACATTGCATTTTTATTTCAATAATGTAGTTAGAAAGCATACTGTATCAGAAATGAGTGCTATCCAAAAGGCACTTTTTGTATTTCACTCATAATACTCAGATTAATTATTGTCAATTAAAAATACTAACCTGTTTTATTCCAGCACCGAAATACAGTTTTCTTCTGTAATGACATGCCATCTTGATATAGGTGGCACACACTTCATATGCACAAACTCAGTATCTTTTACAAAGTTGGGGCCATGTATGTTGGGACCCTGTTTTTCCTAATGTTCTTGTGCAACATGATAGAAAAGGGATACCTGCGACCAACGGTCCATTTCCTCCTGGCTTGAAATCCATAGAAATTGCTATCCAGAAGAGATGAGAGAAAATGGGATACAGCACTTCTTCTTTCTTTGAATATTTATCAGCATTGCTCTAACTCCTAAAGACTGGCAGAAAGTATCTTTGGAGTGATAGAGTGAGAGGTACGGTTTAATAAGGCAGAGAATGAACCCTACTTGCGTAACAGATAAATGTTGAGCACTTCAAACACGCAACGCCTCTGAACACACAGCAGCACAATCTATCTTCAGCTGAACTGAGGACGTGCAACAGTGGTTCCCACTGTGACCTCTTCTATTCTTTTTCTTTTAAAGCTTTGAGACTACATTAAGTATTTTAAAAGGGGAATAACTTTGTTCTAACAAAACATCGAAGTAGAACATAATGTTAAATGCCTCTCTTTCTTTGCCATTGACCATCAGAAGATGTAGGGCAGTAATGTCAGTGCTGTTTATCTGCTGGCGAAGGAATGGAAGGTGAAAGAAGGCAGTTGTGTCAGTCAGAAGACATTACTGTTCAAAAGACTCTGAGTTTATGTTTCAGGAGCATGCACATGTACAATAGTGACGTGCACTGTTAATCTGGATAGAAATATCTTACTACACCTGTACATTTCAAGAGCTTTTCTGTCAGCCTCATCAAAATAATTTTCAGCTTCTTTTAATTCTTCAAGATTCATTCTTTCATATGGTTTCACTGGAAACAACAAACAAAAAAAAGTAGTCACCTTTTGTTCTCCAAAGTGTCTTTAAATGTTTTAAATCTATGAAAAGTATTACACAGACATGGAACTAATGAAAGAAAAAGATGTACAGATTTCAGAAATTAGTCAACTTTTGTATAGGTCTGGGTAAGAAAGAAAAAAAGAAATCTGTTTAACTATAAGTATACAGGAAAATACAGAAATACAGGAGTGGATTACTACCAATTTTTCAAAACTGAATCTTGCTTATATTGACTGGTTCCTTTATGGAAATATGAAAATGAGTTATCTGTATGTGTTATATGCCATAATGTTTGTCACTGTGTGTTGTATATTTAATTCAGAATCCCTTTTAAAATAACCAAGTGAAAATAATTAAAATAAAAATATAGCTATTGTACAATGTTTAATTTACAAAAAGCATTCTTGAAAATACCTCAGCTTTTCAAATTTTGTTATACTAGTGGTATGTATTTTTAATTTTACTTGCTTTCTGCTTCCTTCTGCAAGTGTAAAACAGTTTCTTCAACTTCATCTTTTGGTGGAAGAATTCCAAAATCCCTCAGTATGTCATTCCATTCGGTGTCTTCATTTGGATCCTGTTTTAATATTATGAAACAGAACTAAACCAACATATCAGTCTTGTGTGCCCTTTTTTAAACAAAAAGCATCCCTTTTTCATTTTGGCATATATTAAGGATGTAACAAAAGGAAACCATTATTTAGAGGCTGCAATACCTTCATGGACCATCCTTTAGCATGAATTTTCATTTTTCACTTCTGAACAGAAAACAGCAAGAAAATAAGAGAGAAAGAAAACTCAAAATGTAAGCATAGATAAAATAATCAGTCTCCAAAATATCAGCTAAAAATTATCTAAAACATATATAGAAACCTACTTCAGAAACCCGAAACTATACACTGCTTACTTAAACACACTTGAAGAAATACAGCTTTATACAAGCAAGATTTTTGTATCAGTTTTTTTATGTTACTACTAAAAATAAGGTATTGACATTGTGAATAAACATGTAAAAGCGTGCCTAGAATCAGAAGAAAAAAAACTTTTTATTTTAAATGAAAGATTAATATTAATGTGTCAGCATAAGCTATTTCATACACCATGTTTATAACACAGGACTTCTGCAGGTGTTAAGTCTACGTTTGTGGTAATTTTAATTAAAAGGTTAGGATAAAGGAACTGCATGCTATTTACAAGACTGCATTTTTACCAAAATTGTCACAGTAAAAGAATCTGTTTATTGTAACTGGACTGGTGTTGGCATGGCAGGACAACAACACATTAGGAGGCCTCTCATATAGATTAGAAGTAGTAAAGCAGATTTTAAAACAGGTTCGAAGTGTGGTATTTTAGGCCCTGAAATAATGACTTGTTTGAAAACCTTCATAAAGAGATCTCTGTATAGATATTCATATATCATAAATATTTAATGATATTCATAATTCCATAATAATGCAGCATGAAGTGAACAAAAAGTACATTACAAAAATTCTACCTGAGGAAACATCCAGGATTTCCATTGGATTACTACCATGCCCATGAGTACTACATTTGCCTTTCCAGCCAACGGCTGCCTCATTTTTATTCAACAAATCTCTTGTACAGAATTTAGCATGGGTATAATGAAACAAATTCTAATTCAAATGCCACACGTGCCTCAATGAGTTTCACAAAGGTAAAAGAAGTGCTTCACATTTTAGGTGAAAACATACTTGGGAAATGTGCAAAGAGGGTAAATGGAATCATGCTACTGCTCACAAGAAAGTTAAGTACAGTGGGTTTGCAAGACGACTCTTGCCTCTGCCAGCTTCTTCTGGCTTGAGTGAGGAAGCAAGACTTTGCAGAGTTTGGAGTGGAAAGGAAGTGGCAATAGTTATGGCAGTTGCTGCAACAGTCCAAATGCATGGACTTAGCAAACTGCAGGCAAGGGTATGGCTACCAATATTCACTGCTAGTGGAGCTTGGCAAACATCTAGTGCCTTATTGCTAAGATAAAGCAAAGATTTCATACCTGAATACTTTAATTGATTTCTTCTGCAAAGCTCCAATACCCAGATTTTGGACTAGGAATGACAACTCCATTGTAAATAGTTAGTTATAAAATTAGGAAAATTACTTTCTGTAACATTCTACCTCTAAGGACATGGCAATTTTGTCACCGTCTTTCAAATATACTAGTAAACTCACTTTAACTTTATCCACTTATGAAAACATAGAGAAAGAATTAAGAATAAATGATGTTTCCTCCTTCTTTGATTGAAAAATAATTTATAGAATCCATTGGAAAAAATAAAAGAGAAACTCCGTAATTAATCTAACGAAAAAGATGATCACTAATGGGTCTGGAATAGAAAAAAAAAACAAATGAAGATTTTGCTGTAGTGTAGTTCCTCAGAGTTTACTTACATAAAAAATTCTTACAGTCAGCCTTATTGCAAGTTTTCAACCCTTCACCAAAGAAGAATGTTGACTGAGGTACAGTCAAGTTATCAAAAAAATCCGCAGAACTAGGAGAACTACTCCTCCAGAGGAATCACTGAAGAAACATGAGCGGTAGACATGCACTTTTGCCTCCACAAAAGTGCTTTAGTGTATGACTTCCCGATTTAAGTCAGGATCAGATTTCCTCACTTCAAAGAATGCAACTCCTTCTTCATAGCAGAAGGATTATGAAGAATCACGAGGCATTAAAAAACATAACAAAAATCATCATCATACCTGGCCAAATAATTTCAAAACCATGCAACAAAAAGGACTACTGAAACAGAGTTGGAATATGGGTAACTGGCCAGTTTTTGCCAGGAAATGTTTTGACATTTCGTGTTTCTCCGTAAATGTAGGCCCTACATAAAATCTTTCCATAGTATTTTACTTGAATGTTGTGTTTTATACTATTTCTATTTAACATTTGTACATTCAATAGGTTTGTATAACAAGTTGTACATTGGACATTTTCTAGATGTTGTTACATCTACAAAATGTAAAAGCAAAAAAAAAAATTGGATCAAGAATCCTAGATCACAGTAAGAGCAACAGAACCAGGTATCTCTCTCTGATAAATCCAAATTCCAGTCTCAGGGAAAACCAGAAGCTAGGAAACCTTTAACAATTTTTTAACAAATTGAGTTAAATAATGTTTGAAAAGTTGGTGTTAAGCGATTAGTTCAAGTTTGCCATAATATGCACAGATGAAATAAATGAAAGCCTGTGTCAAAAACTTCAGACGGTGTTTGATAGTAAGAGTGCAAAGGAGCCAAGCAATGGCAAAGTGATCCAAGGTAAATTGGTTTCGGAGTAGGAAGCTAGACTTCCGAAGCAGTATTACTACCAGCGGGCCACAATCCCAAGTGAAAACACTTCTCATGACACTTCTGACTGCTGCCAATGAGAAGGTTAATTACCACCAGTTTTGCCAGGGGTAATGCGTAGATCAAGTTTGGGAACCCACAGGCTGGTTAACTTCAATCCTGAATTGTAAATAACACTTCTGGTAAATTTAATTTGCAGTTCTGGGTTGGGTTTTTTTTTGGCAAATGACATGAAACAGATTTTCAATTATGTTTTTAAAATATGCTACACCTACAATTGTCCTGCTATCAAAGCGTAGTATTTTATTATTCTTACAGGACAGTAATGATGGTTAATTCTTAAGTGTTAGAAACTCAGAGTTTCCTGATGTAGTCGCACAAGGAAACCCACATAAACTGCTCTCCCGTCTGCCATTTCTCAGGACCCCCGCAGGGGCTGGGAAGACTACGCAGGCCCCGGGCAGCGACACCGTCTCTCTCTGCCCAGCGGGGCTCTGGGGCAGGCTCAGCTGTGCCGAGGGAGCCCTGCTCGTGGCCAGCTTTTCTCCCACCCTCCCTCCACGCCACCATGCCCTCCTTGCCACCATGCCCTCCTCTCTTCACCCAGGAGGCACGGCGGTTGCCTCAGGCAGCATGACATGGCGCCCTCAGCCCCAACCACTGCCCACTGCAGCCTCCCCCATTTCCTTGGCGTGTCCCCCGCCAACTCCCTCACCGCCCTCGGTCTCAGCTGCTGCCCCAGCAGGACAGCTCGGGACTGGGGTGACCCCCTGTGCCCACCTGCATGGCTCCCCCCGGGGCACTGCCTCTCCTCACGGAGGCCGCTAGTCTGACCCGATGGCGGCAGGACGGCAGCGGCTGCTGGGGCAGGGTTGCCCTGCCTGCACCGGTTCCACGGCGGCGGCCATTTGCCCCCTCGGTCCTTGGTTACTCCTGACAAAACTGATTCTGTTTAAAAACATTTCAGAAGAAAAACAAAAAACAAACAAACAAAACCCAGAAAACAAACAAAAACACTCAAAATCCAATCAGACAAAACATCAAACACAGGGCACTTTCAGTCTGGGCCGCTTTAGGCCACGGTTTGGTGCTAGGTGTGGCTGGAGGAGGCAGCCCTGCTTCCCTCCCTTGCCTTTCAGCCATGGCCTGCTTGAGTGAAAGCTGTCACACATGCGGTGTAAGGCAGTTGTGGGATAAATGTAAACAAATAATCTAATTTAATACAGTACAATAAGCGCTTTGTGGCAGAAGGTCACACATTAGTTCTGACCAGGCATCATATATAGCTGGATCCTCAGTTCACAAATAATTCGACTGGAGACACAGCAAACTGTAGAGTGAAAGCAAATGGGCAAGAAGAGGAAAAGGACTTCTCAAGGTGGTTTCCACCTCTGAGGCCATCCATTTTCCCAGCTACCTTCTGAAGTTCAGCTGCTCATCCAAGATTGCAGAAGCAGGAGTAGTAATGCTGAGGTCAGTTCAAACCGTGACCAGCCAATACAATGTTAAAAATAATAATCTGCTTCTATACTGAATTATTAGGTACTTTCAACATGATTACAATCCCAACATCATATTTTAACACAACCCGGGTACGAAAACAAACTCAAGAGGCAGAAGCTAGGAAGACTGGGAGGCTAACTTGCTCTTTTGAGTAGAGTTTCTTTAGGTCTACCTGAAAACCAGTTGAGTTTTCAAGTGAATGCTAATTCTGGAAGAATGTAAATAATGCAGTTAAGTCTTCTTGTGAGTAAGAACCAATCTGCATCTGTGTTCTTAATAGCTAAAAAAAAAAAAAGATGCCATGGTATTTCAGTTGAATTAGTCAAGATAGTTCTTCAGAGCATGCAACTTGTTCAATTTCCTTTTGTTAAGGGAATAGAGATTCTCATTTTTTTCAGCCAATGAAATACTATTAACCTTAAGGCTTATTGAGGACTGCCAACTCTTTTATCACCAATTTAGCTCTGTAGATCACCAGCAGAGCACTTGACCCTGCAGACTGCCAGAAGTCCACAGGCTAAGTGAAGGAAGTACAGTGGTAGAGAACATCATCTTGAAAAGCAAACCACACTTTTTGTTTGGCCTGCCTAGATAAGCTGTGATTTTAAAAACTCCGCAGATCACTTGCAATGTATTTTGAAAAAATGCAGTAGTCTACATTGCAAACATTCTCATTAAAACCGCTCTCTGAGTACCTTTATTTGTTAGGGAAACGAAATGTATGTAACAGTGTTGTTAGAGGCAGTGTCTGTCGCATGCACACACTGACTTTTTCACAGTTGCATTACACACGTTGAAACACCATAACACTAGGAAACAAATAATTTTAATATGCTTTTAATATAATCAGCAAAGCAAAGAAACATTTTAATCCTTAATGGAACCTAATTTAAGAACATTTACATTCTAGTGATTTTTAATTGTACATTAGTAATGAATAATTTTTGTGAGGAAAACAGCATGTCCATGTACTCAGCATTTCTGCAGCATTAGTTCTAGGTCAGGAATCTAAAATCCTGAAAAATAAGAAAAAGATTTAGCTGTTGGTATGATATAACACTAAATACTTAAAACATACAAGGTAGAGATATAAGATACTGGAACAGGCTGCCCAGGGAGGTGGTGGAGTCACCATCCCTGGAGGGGTTCAAAAAACATGTGGATGTGACACTCCAGGACATGGTTTTGTAGGCATGGTTTTTTGGGTTGATGGTTGGACTAGATGATCTCAGAGGTCTTTTCCAACCTTAATAATTCTATGATTCTATTCTATGATTCTATTGTGACATGATATTAGAAAACAGAGCATTATAATATTGACATAAGGAAACTTTTTTGTATCTCTCCAAAGAATTTGAAATTAAACCCTGAAGTCCTGTACTTAGTTTCAGTGTGAGTTTCTTTTCTGTGTAAGAAGAGGGAGATTACCCTCAGGATGTCAGTATGTATTTGACAGGTGGTTGAATCTGTTCTTCCTGACATACACTTACATCATTGTAAACTTTCCAAACTGTTTACAGATCTGGGGTATTTTCTATTTCTTGCTGCCTGAAACAACTCTGAGTTCTCAGTTCTAGGAACTGAGTACCTGTAGCTTCTATTCAGTTCCCTGAAGATACATGTAATTAGCACGTCGGGGCGAAACTTGTCTGCAGAAATCTAAGTTGACTAAACAGTTAAAGGCTTTCTGAGACTCCTCCTCAACATAAATATCGTGCCCTATTTGTATAATAATAAACTAATTTAAATATAGATTGTGATTAAAAGCATTAAATACCTCCTTAACGAAAATCCACTGATCTCCTTCCATTGCGTGGCTGAAAGACAAATATCCAATGAGCGCTCTATAAAACTGACTGGTTTCAGTAACACAGCCCTACCCAACTTGGTATGTATAGACACTGGCAAATTTCTCAGTTCTGTCAACGTGATCATCATGTTTAAAGATAAACCTGAGACCAGTTTTTCTTTAATGTGTATCCACCTCTGGAGGAGAATTATACAGTAAAAATTACTTTATACAGATTGAAGATTGAATTATGCCCATCTTGTATGAGTTTATAAGGGGAAGAAAGCCACCACTCTAAGAGACCATTAGCCCTCATTCTTTTTTCATTTGCTTAAAATGTGCTTCCAGATTTTGTTATTACTGCATTACAGGTGTTTGTCGTAATTAACCAAGAAATATATGTCTCTCAATGTTTTTATTTTTAGACTGTGTTCTTTAACATAGGCAAGAAGTTTCTCCCTTTTCACCACAGTAATTTCAGAAATATTTTGCACGACAAAGGAACTTGACCCAATGTCTACTAAAGCAGATAAAAAATCTCTTCCTGAGCATAATAAGAATTTGCTTTTCACTCTGGCACCATGAATGCATTGATGTTAATATTACCCATAACTTTGGCCTGTCGTAAGAACTCTAAAGGCCCAATCCTGATACATAAGAAATGTAACTGTACAAACTTTCCTTCTTTTCATTAGCCACTTTCTTATTTAAATAGAAAAAAAGATTAACCAAAATGAAGATAATTATTTTTAAGTTTGACTTGCCATCTTTAACTTACTCAATTTTGCAAAAATGGAGTTACAAGGCTCTATGGCATTAAAGATGAACAGAGTAGTTTCATTCTCATGAGAATTTCTGTTTCTAGTTTCTAATCATACTGGTCAAAATGCAAGGAAAACAGGAAGGTCAGGCCCAGTATCTGTTTTGGTACAATATGTTAGCATGGCATTATATTTATATCATATGCAAATGTACCATATTGAACAATGCTTTAGAAGGATTGTCCAAGATGACGTATTTTCTATAACTTTCTCTGAGAATTATATGCATAATAATCAATGACTTATTAAGATATAACATGGTATCATGTGTATATAAACATTAAGATGTGCACAAAAACTTCCTACTATGCCTTTATTTTAATCAAAGAAAATGGAGCAGATCTTGAGTAGTCCTATATGGTGGGATGCTCTTACTGAAAAGAGTTTCCTAAGTCACAGTAATTCTTACTGTAATTTACTGGTTTCTCCACTTTTTGGTTTGTAACATTCATCACAAAATGAAAAGAAAAAAAAGTCAAACAAACCATACCCTGTAGAAAAAGTAGCCTCTACTTTGAATCCCTCCAGGTCCTTGGAGTTCTTCCTGAAAAAAAAGTATTTAAAATCATATCTGCTCTTGTAAATGAATCCATATAGAGAGGTTGTTTACGTACTTACTTGTTTACTACACATTGAGAAACAACTGTCTACTGATCATACAGCAAGGGGGAGGAACAAATGATAAAGAAAATAGAAATTCCATTTAAATGTAACAAGTACAAAGGATGAAGTATCCAGTTGCTTTAATGAGACCTTCATGACTGGCAAACACATAAGCTTAATCATGGTATTTTCATTGCTTATGTTAATACCAGATACCCAAGTGAGGAGTCTGTCCTGCAGCTGGGGAGACAGGCCAGTTGCGAAACAAAGTAGTTCAAATCTTGTGCTTACCAGAACATAAAATTTAGATGGAATTTATTTAGCAATGATGGTATTTCCCAATTAAAAACTGTGGTCATGTGTTCTCTTGGGTAATGATCATAACCTGAGCTGTCATAGAAAATGTTGGGATTTAACTTGGCAGGCAGCTAAACACCACACGGCCGCTCACTCACTCTCACCCTCCCCAGTGGAATGGGGGAGAAAATCGGGGAAGAAAAGTAAAATTTGTGGGTTGAGATAGAGACAGTTTAATATGACAGATAAGGAAGGGGAAAAAAAAAAAATACTATACCAAACAAGTGAGGCACAATGCAATTGCTCACCACCTGCTGACCAATACACAGCCCGTCCCCGAGCAGCGATCGCTGCCCCCCGGCCAACTCCCCCCATGTTTATATATTGAGCGTGACGCCATATGGTATGGAATAGCCCTTGGGCCAGTTGGGGTCAGCTGTCCTGGCTGTGCCCCCTCCCAGCTTCTTGTGCACCTGGCAGAGCATGGGAAGCTGAAAAGTCCTTGACTAGTGTAAGCACTGCTTAGCAACAACTAAAACTTCAGTGGGTTATCAACATTATTCTCATCCTAAATCCGAAACACAGCACTATGCCAGCTACTAAGAAGCAAATTAATTCTATCCCAGCTGAAACCAGGACAAAAGACATCACTTCATGCTCTATTCTAATGCTGTATGAATTGTGTAAAACAGGATGGCTCCCATCATTGCCAAACACAGGAGTAGCTTCTATCCAAGGAAGCTTTCAAAGGAAGTAGGGTTTAAAGTACACGTTATTTCTGAGTCTTGCTTTTGATGTTGACCTCAGTTCATCAGGTATACCCATTATACCCAGTTTCTTTGCTGTACATAAAACATCTGCATGATTTTTATTTATATTGTCCACCTCATTCTAGCATTACCTGGTTTGAAATACCCATCCCCGATCATTCAATACTATAGCTTTTTATATTTAAAAAGGCTAAACATTTATTGGTTAATGGACTCTTGTACATTGCCATTGGAGTGTCTTATGATATTTATATTTCATTCTTTTCCTACACTTCCTATCCAATGTGTGAACAAAAATAAAACCAGAAATGAAATAGGCAGCTGTTGCAAGTTAAGGAAATTGATCTAGAATATAAAAGGAATCAAGACTATAATTACTAATATGGAATTGTGATTTATTTTATGGACTTTTAACATGTTAATATGTCATCCTCTACTTACCACCAGACACCTCTTGAAGAAGACTATGTAGTTTCCTTGTCTGATTTCATGTCAGAAGGTTGGTATTAGAAAACAACTGAAGCTAAAAATCTGTCTTCATTGTAACCCTTGCCTTCTAAACTTCCAAGGGTTTGGAGATATGAAAAAATAACTAATACATGCTGTAGTGTACATGCATGTATATTCACAAACCTGTGTGTATGTATGTATACAGAAACAAGTATTCACGAAGAAATATGTTTGTTTAGAGCTTAAGGCCTGCCCTTTAAAAGTTATCTTGTTCAATCTCTTAGATTGACTTGCCAACAAAGCGCTCTTGCTTCTTCTTAGATCACATATCAGCCACGCTGGAGCTCAAGAGGAATCAATTTTACACCTAATTTAACTTGTGTATCAGTGAATATGAGGAACCATATCAAGGAATCTTAGGAATAACCAAGCTGAAGTCAATGTAAACCAGGAAGAATCTGGGTCTTAGGTTTTGTTATACTTCATTATACAGGAACCTTTGGTATTCTTATAGAGGAAGATTCCTTCATATTAGACTGCATTTTTCTCTTCTCTCCATAGCTACATTCAAGGGATGAATTTCTATCCATCTGCTTTTTGAAATTTGAAATTGCATTTTCAGCAAATATACCCAAATTTTATGATATTTTTGAAACAATGGAGCTATTTCTTTGTATGTAAAACTTTTGTTCCAAAACACACTATTTTTCTATGGAAAATTAATTCCACAGAGAACTTTCTTATCTGCACCTTAAGTTAAACAGTAAATTGCCTATAAATTACTTGGAAATTCTTAGTGCTATAAGTCATAAATATGTTTAAGGAGTAGATATAGTTTGAATTCCAAATGGGGGAATAAAAGACACACACCCCTAGAAAATAGATCCATTTTGATACATAGACTGTGTTCTACCACTATTCTGTGTTAGGCATACATTACTTTAGTGTTTTTTGGTTTTAAATGTTAAGTATCAGCAGGGTTATTTTCCACTGATTTACAAATATAAAAAATTCTTAAATTTCAAATTAAAATACACTAGTGTGATATTAAATCTTGAAAATAAAAGTGTTATGAGCAGAAATGTCTACAAGGGCATTTTTAGAAAAGCTAGCAAATCACAAAGTTTGAGAATGCAAGCATGCAGAGTTTAAGATTACATACGTCCACTTTGTATCTCTTCAGTCTTCTCTCATTAAGCTGGGGAACAAGTTGCAGCAAAGGATGCAGGACAGACGACTGAGAGGACACGAACACAGACAAATGAGCAACAATGACATTTGGACCTTATGATGCAAAAAAAGTTTCTTCACATTGTATTGCTTTATGGACCAAACATGCACCAAAAAAGGACTGAAGATGTTGATTGAGAAACTTTTTTTTTTTTAACATTCTGACTTAACAACAAACAGGTATGAACATTCAGATTTACACTATGAATGTGACTCAGAGTGATGGAGGGAAAAAGCTATGCACCCTCACCTTTACTCATTGAAAGTTCAGGAGTATTTACAGACTTGCCCAGGCTTGCAGTTATTCAGACTTTGATCAGCCTCTGTGAGTGGTACAGAGAATATTTCCACGCAGTACTCCTGCTAACATTTCTACGATTATCTACTATGGAGGTTACCAGCTTCAATCTCCATTGTACTGAAAAGTTCATTTTACTTCAAAATAACTTAAATCACAGCAAGATTTTTTTTTTCCCCCCTAGAAAACTGTGCAGGAGCAATCCATTCTCAAGTAAAATTTGTAACCATGGCACTAGTCACTCTACCTAAAAGACAAGCTCCAATCATGAAATTCCTTCTGTTCAGCAGGACTTTGTGCTTGCAGACAGCCTGGTTAAGCACAGTGGCACTGTGTGCAGCAAAAGTGCCCTCCTGGCAAAACACAGCCACGTGGGCTTGTGGAGAGAGGTCCACAGTGAGAAATGAAGTAGAAAAACCTATGTTCCATCAATCAATTTAAACATTCAACTCATGCAAACTTAATTTTAAAAATAATGCTTTTTTGATACAATACTTCTTAGAAAAGTAATACAATGAAGAGAATGATAATATATGGAATAGCTAGAGTTACCAAAGTGCTGATGTACTTAATAGGCAAAATGAACTTGCCTACTTTGAGCCAATTTTGCACGGTCTGCCTAAGGTAGGCAATGTGGCATCATAACAGCTAAAAAAAGTAGAGATCTGACGTGTAGTGGAGGAGTTAAAGGGCATCCCAGCTGGCCACTTGAGCTCTGTCTTGCACTCAGTGGAGAGAGGTTGAGCAAGCCAAAGAATGATGGCGCTCACCTAAGTTAGTATCTCTGAGTACTGGGCTGCAGAATAGTCACCTGAACAGCTAAACCATCTCTGGGGGCAGATGGGGGCAAAGGTATTCAGGATGGGGACAAAGAGGGATGCAGTAACCTCTTAAACAGGAGCAGCAGAAGTAGCTCATTTCATTGTCCCCTGATTACCATTAAAACCTCCAGAGCACCTCTTATGAAAACACTGACCCCAATATCATCAATATCACTTTCTAGGAAATATACCACATATTTCTGAAGAAATGTAAGGAACAAGGCAAAAATGAACATTAACGTATAAGAATGATTGTTAAGAAACAAGAAAGAAATGAGTATGTTTAACTTTCTCAAAATCCTATCTTGCACAGAAAAAACACATAGATGCACAGAAATAACAGATTATGTTTGCACTTTAAAAGCAAGAATGGATTACACGTAGTTTGGCTTATGTTGTTGGCTTGTGAGAATAGTTTTATAGCAGCAATACTCGGCTATTTTTAAAATCATATTTTTCATTTAAAATATAATCCAAAGTCTGAGTGAAACATAAATACTATTTTGCCTGATACATATTTATGACATGCACAACTAAATACATACAATTTCATTAATAATTAATAAAAATTCATTAAGAGTTCCTGATATTAATAGTCATGTTCTCAGGTTCTAGAAATCCATGTTGTTTCACTGCGTATGTTATGTTCCTGTACCAGAAACAAGCATTTGCTTTTATTCTTACATGTTGCAACTACAAGATTAAGATGCAGTTGGGATTCTATGAGTGTTTGGTTGGGTTTTTTTGCACACTCGGACAGTATTGATGATTGTCGCTCATGTTATTAAACATATTCTATATCTTAAACACAACGCTGCCAGTTCTGAGCTTGCTACACAGTAGGGAGAGACTACTGCAAAAAAGAATATTACCTTGTTTTTATGTAAAAGCTCACATGTACTCACAAGGAGGTGCTATGCCACTTACCATGATGTCTGAGTTGCCTGAGTCATGAGTCTTAGAATAATGAAATAAGAACTGTTCAAAAAAATTAAAAGTGGGGTTTTACTACATAATAGGGCAAGGGTGTTATGATTTTCTTGACAATTTTAGTGTGATCACAAAACGTACATAAAAATCTTACCCTTTTGGTGTTGTCTTTTTCATCTAAACCCTGTAGGAATAATAATCAGTAGAGAAGCTTTTATTTGTTAAAAAAAAAAAAAAAGATCAATGGGCAATTTTGATTACTTTATAAACTTTTCAGTACTAGATTGGAATATCATCCTTCCTTGACAGATATATTACATGTCTTTGCTTATCAATGTAACTACTCTTTTCAAACTCTGTAGAGAGCATTGATTACTCACCACTAGAAGAACAGATGTCTTTAGCGGATGTTCCTTTGTATATCCCTAGACTTTCATAAGTAAATTTGTCTCCATTGAGAGCTCATGATTTTTCTAATCTAGAGCAATAAAAACACCTCATATCCAACCTGGAGATTATTTTACAAACACTGGAGTCTCCTTGTTGTCTTTAATAGGTGTTGGGTTAGGACACATTGCATTTCAGAGTAAGAAATTATAATATTACTTCCAGCACTGAAACAGACTTCAAATACGGGGTCCTCAGACTTCATTGTAGACACTGGCACACTGAGAAATCAGGCTTCAGAAATGCTAAGTAGTCTTTCATGTGTGTTACCTGTGGTTTCTGGAGAAATCCCATGACCAAAAAACAAAGTTCTTCCAGTGCACTGGACGCCTAATGCAAAGAAGACATGAACTCAGGCATCACACTTCCAATCTTACTGCATATAACAAATAGTATCTAAATAATAAAGTAACCTCTGTTTGAGCTCACCTGAGGCTGAGAATCTGTGGACAGGTAGACAGAACATGCATCGTCTATCTGTAAAAGTTCACACAGTCCTTTTTTAAGAGTCAGATTAATAAAAACAAGTGAAACAAGTATATTTTCAAAAACAGTTCAGTGCAGCCAAAGGTATGGCAAGCTTGCCCACCATGAGGAATTCTTATAGGTACATTCATCAAATAGTTTGTATTCCAGGGGAAAAAAAGCCCTAAACTAAATAAACAAATTTATTCTTGTTTGATCACAACAAACACGTACATATCTGGGGCCTTTATTCTCTTACTCCACTCACATCCCTCCTATTTGTAGCCTTCTCAGACTAAGTCATGTTTTAAGTTATGATTTTAACCATCTGGGCTATGAATTTAAACTCAACTAAAGCAAGTGATTCAAAGAGCAGTCCTCAAACACCACTCTTCCAACTGGATTCCAGGATCCCTGCAGCTGTAGGACACACGCATTGCTTGAGTGACTATGTGTGCCAGCACACCTTATGCATGCCAGTCAATTTGTGTGAGTCACCAAGCAGCCAAAATCCAAGGTTTTTACTGATTTCTCTGGCAAATGAGGAGCCTTAAAAGGATTTGTTTAAAAGAGGTGGTTCCCAAATCACAGTGCTAGTAAGAGATATATTCAGTACATTTCAAGGGTTCTAAACTCAAAGAGCACTGTGGAAGAAGTCATTGCTGTTGAACTTAGACATGTCAGCACAGAATGGAATGTTACACATGTAGACACAAAACAAAACAAAAAAAAATATCCACAAACCAAACCAAGAAGCCCCAAACCCCCACCTGCCATTTCATCTGGATCAAAATGAATGTCCGTTTAGCTCTGCATCTTATCTCCAAAAATGGCTATGCATTGGCATCCAGGGAAGAGCCTAAGAAGAGACCAGTGGTTTAATAAAACCCATGCTCTCCAAGCAGAGTGGCTTTCTGTGCTGTGAATTTGACCAATCTCTCTTGGAGCCATTGTAAACTTATAGCATCTACAATGTCCTGTTGTAAGGGTTTCCTAAACACTATGTGAAATACCATTTCTGTTTGTCTTGATCTTCGTCTTTCAAAGCTAGCGTCATTCAGTGCTATCACAATCTTGTCTTGGAAGAAGTAATGAATAAGCGATTCCTGCCCATTGTCTCCCTTCTGTTCATGACCTTGTGTAGACAATTAATCACATCTTCTTTCTGTTGTCTCTCTTCCAAGATGAAAGATTCCCATAATACTGAAGTATTTTTAGTGGAGTTATAAATTGGGGAGGGAGAAGAAATGGAATAAAGTACATTTGAATTCATGGAAATAATATTACCAGTGCTGAAAGCTCAAAGTATTCTGTAAGGAAAATAAAAACCCTCTAGTACTCCAACTGAAGCTGCATAGTTTAATAATAATGAAAAAAAGAGACTTAACTTTCCATTATATGACTTTAAAATTGTATCAATAGCAACTTGCATTGGTATGCACCACTTCTTCCATTGAATATTTAATACTGTTTATCTACATGCCAAAAAGCTTTGCCAATTATCTAGTTTTAAAAAAATGTGTTTTTTTTTTTAAATAAGGAGTAGGCAATACAATGGGTCTTATGATTTTGTTAGAGGCAAAAAGGCCTAAACAGCACTCTTTAGCAATGAAAGAATTAAATTTAAAAAAGCCATAAACAAATAATGCATATCTGAGTACTTCAAGACAAGAGATGATTCATTTCTCTAGAGACAATCTATGAGAAAACATTAGCAGAGACAGTGGGAAAGCTAATAGCTCACAGAATTCCCCTTTCAAATAGTTTTTGTTTGTAATACAGCCTCCCCATTCTCTTTTCCCTTTATCTTGCATTTGTTTGTCTCTAAGTATATTAGTTCAGCTTCACTACTTTCAGAGTAAGAAAACATGGAGGGAGAAGTCAGCAGTGAAAGAGATAAACTAAGCTGAAGTCATTTTGGAAGCCTACGTTAAAAATTTGCTGTTTCTCCTTGTTGAGGGATTTTTTTTTTGTTGCCGTTTTTTATTGGTTTATTTGCTTGTTTTGTGGTTGGAGGTGACTATTAAAGAACTACCATAATTCAGTAGTGTAGACTGCATTGTGTTCAACACAACGCAAGGCAAGGTCAAGGTATCTCTCAGCCAAAACCTGTATGGACAAAGCAAGGCCTGAGGAAAAGCCACAGTTTCTGTAAATTCCTTTTTAAAAAGTAATAATTTAATAGTTTCTGTCATCCTTGAAGCATCTTCTCAGTAATTTTCTCTCCTATCTCAGAAATGTGGCCTGAGGGTGGGAGGTTTTGAGTTGTTTGGGGTTGGTTAAATAACATAACAAACCAAAAGGATGTGAGAGACAAGTAAAGGAACACAATACTTAGTTACAAAATTCCCATATTTATAAACTCAGAGTCATTCCTGGAAAATAGTAGGTTAATTCAGAGGCAGGGCTTCTCCTGAATGATCCACTAACAAAGTAACAAACAGGGAAGAACTGATTCTTTTCACTCCAAGAAGTGCTGGTGAGCTAGTATGATTCTGTAATCAGGTTGATTTAGCAATGCATCTAATTCTCTTTTCTTAGACCCTCTCCAGTCCTGCACTATTCTTGCTACAATAGTAAATTTTATATTTCTTATATGACATAATTTTACACATGGAATTTAGTTTCATATGCATACTTTTTTGTTCACTGAAATCATCAGGAACTTTGCCTCCAGTCGCCACAGGGACAAATCCTGTGTTATAAATAGCAAATCTTAGCAATAAATGCAGAAATGTGTAAAATAGCAGTTTTCAATGCAGAATGTAAATAACTCATTTTAATTAACTCCTTAGAGCTATCAGGACCTTAACTTCCCAAGAGACCACTTTTTCCCTGGAGATAAATATCACCAGGGCTTGTTCAAGTGCCAGTCTAGAAATGTTAGTGTTTGAGTCAACACTTCCAAAATGAACTAAGGGGAGCTGACAGTAAGGGAAGTGCCTCCTGTAACGGCCTCAATAGGAAGAAATTTACTCTCTACATCTGTTCCCCTGGTGAGTCACTTGCTTTCTAATGTTATCAGAAGCTACAAAATTAAACGTCAAGAGAGTATTTGAAGTAACCTTCAACCAGCAACTCCAGGGCATGCGAGTTACAGGCTAAACCCTCTCTACGTGTTATGGCCCTGCCACTCCATCTGTTCCAAAAGGGCAAAGAAGAGCCCGTGTTAACACACGTGTCACATCCTAGAGCCAAAACAAATGTTCATTTCAAAGACGAGAGTGGAAGTTATGACAGCGATCAGTACCAAAATGTTAGAGAGGTTGACACAGTACATTATCCTTTACCTAATAAATTGAGAGGCTAGGATAGGATTAAATACAGTGTCCCAGCCCTGAGTGCAGAACAGAAGTAAAAGGTAAGACTGGCTGAATTGAAACAGTTATGGCATATTGTGTACAGACTATTAAAAAAAACAGATGGGATGCTGTGTTTCTTCCAGGGACAGTGACTGCCTGGTCACTGAGAGTTATATGACAACTGTTATCAAACGTAGCTCTCCATTGAGCCAAGACAGTCTTTTCCCTGGACGATATCTCAACACGCAGCCTCAGCATCCTCCTGGAGCAACTGTTCAGAAAATCTGGAAAATAAGATGTTTCACCTCTTTACTGATGTCAGGATAAGAGGTTTACAGGAGAAGCAGGACTGGAAGGAATAGCACGTGAACTCTGTGCAAGAGAAATACTGGAGAGTGAGGTGCGACTGTAGGAAGGATGGGCACAGGAGAAACGGAGCATACCATATGGCAGTGTGCAGATGATGCTTACCTCTTTCCACAGCTGCAAATCCTGATCTGCCTTGAGTGCTTGGGATGGTATCGGCGCACCTGGAAACACAAACCATGTCTAGCAATGCTGTACCGCAAAGGTCATTTTTATAAGTAACCCATGTCAGTGATTTAAATTAAAACTCTGAATACAATATGATACCTAGCACACTTACTGTCCACACTGTTATTTTAGCTGGCAGTCTATTTCTAATAATAATGTATTGTTAGAGTCTCTGTAAATAACAGAAATGAGCATAACTGAATTGTGAGTACACTAGAGACCACGCAAGCATATCGATGTAGGGATGTGTTGTAACTCACCTGGGATGGAGATTGGCGCTGGAGAGGGTGGTGCTTTATCTGTACAGTCCCAGCACTGCAGGAAACCCCACGAAGTCCTCTAATACATCCCCCTGCCCAAAGCTGCTCCCCATGAGCTGTGCCTGACCAGTTTATATGCTGTTCTTAAAGATCTCGGATTAATAGAGATTTTATAACCTCCCAAACACTCTGTAGTTATCTCTGGTCACTTTTTTTTCAAAGAATTGAACCAAACTAAACCAAAAAAGAGGTGAAGGTAGACAGCTAGAATGGCTAGGTGAGCAGGGTATGAATGCCCATCATCCCCATTTGTTTTACATGTACCGCTAATAACAGTCATTACAACAGCCATTAGTTCCAGGCATTAAGGGGTAGATCTCAAAACTACATTTTGGTACCGGCACAGACTTAAGGTGACTGATTATTCTGGATGCTTGTTTTCCCCAGAAAAAGAATTAGAGGGGCTCTCAATTTCACACTATGCAGTGGGATATTTTTGCGATCTGAGATGTTCACATAACAAGAAAACTGCTTTCCAATGAAAAACTTGCTTTTCTGGATGTTTGTTTTAGTTCGAGGAAAAATGCCAAATGAATTAAAGCTGCTACATTTCTCTTACTTTGTTTTCTATTCTTAAATTAGTTTATTCAATTTGGAGTATTGCCTGGGACTGGTATCCTGGTTGCCAAGAGTGGAACTGGGCATCACTTCAAATTAACACACCTTCCCCATTAAACCTTTGCCTGCCTGTCTCTGAACACTGCTTCTGCCATCGTTTAGTTCCCAAGGCTTTCCAGGGGGAGCAGAAGAAATCCAATAGCCTGTAAAGCTTAAGGAAGCAGGCAAGAAAGCGTGAATATTACAGCTTGCTTTTTCTTTTTTGGCCTGGAGCGTACACTTTTGGACAGAGGAGATGTGATTATTTCACTAGCTCATAAGTTTCCTCAACCCTTCTCCAGTTATTCACAAAACTCTTATTTCATGTGCAGTCTCATCTGTTCTGTGCTCACAGCTAGGACCATGTACCCCCCAACGCCGAGCGGTGTCCCCCCATCACCCCATCCAGAACAGTGCTGCAGCCCTTAGGCACTTCAGTCATTTACACACACATTTACACAGGACGGCAGACACAGGGAAACAATAAGTTATCTTGCAATATACACAAAATACCTGGGGGTGGGGGGGGAGTGCTACTGAGGAAAGCAATCCTATTCAAAAGGAACATGTAGGAGGAAATCCTCCTACAAAATTGGCGGTCTGTGATATATTTGTTCTCTTATCCTTCAATTTTGCCAACTTCTAAAAACTCAACTTTTTCCAAGGCAGAAAAAATGCCACATGCACAATTTCAGTCACTTTTCAACCTGGGATTCACTTCTTAAATCTTCTCTTCCCTCCACTGCTCTCCCTACGCAAGCTCCCGGCAATCATTTCTGTAAGAGCAGTGATGAAATACTGTGTGCCACTGCCCACCCTTGCCCTCCTTTTCTTTCCCTCCCCTCTTCCACATCCCCAGAATTTATTTTTGACAGAATATTGAGTATACTGTACTTAGATTTCTTTGATTCTCGATATTAAAAAAACCACAACAAATCAGAACAAAAACTCCTGCTGAAAGTAACTCACACACATATATTAGAAACAAAACAGAACTATTCCTTGCACAGCAACTTATTTTGTAATGTTAGGTCACAAGGTATAAGCAGTTAATCTACCTGGAGTGAGACACCAGAACAGAAAAGAGAGCATGCTTTGTTAAAAAGCCCATTAGCTGTGCTGGGTTCACAAGCACTCCCTGCTACAAAAATAGCAACTTTCAGGTGTAAGACAACATTTCAAATTAAATCAAGATAATCACGCTCTATGCCTAAAGCAACTCAGCAGCTCTATCCTCTCCCACTTAAGACCGCCCCGGTGATTCCTCACGCAACAACTATTGCTTCAGGGGGGGCTGAGTGACTTCCAGAGGGTCCTAAATCTTCCTACAATTCTGCGATACATCTTGTTCCTGTCTTCTTAGCTTCTAAATCAGAGTAAATTATATTGAAAATGAAATCACTTTTAACAAAAGCCACTTCCCCAAGTTGCTGGAGCGTAGGTTTGCCGGAACAGGGTAATCCCGGTGGGATACACGAGGAAGCCCTGCCAAAACCAACCCCTGACACCGTGCCCTGCAACCTCCTGCGCATCTCTGCATCTCACCCAGCCCCACACCTGATCCCAGCCCTGCACCTGATCCCTAACCCCAGTCCCGCACCTGATGCCTGATCCCAGCCCTGCACCTGATCCCTGACCCTCACCTGATCCCTGAACCCTGATCCCAGCCCTGCACCTGATCCCTGACCCACACCTGATCCCTGACCCCAGTCCCACACCTGACCCGTGATCCCAGCCCTGCACCTGATCCCTGACCCACACCTGATCCCTGACCCTTGATCCCGGCCCCGCACCTGATCCCAGCCCCGCACCCGATCCCTGATCCCAGCCCTGCACCCGATCCCTGACCCCTGATCCCAGCCCCGCACCTGATCCCAGCCCCGCACCCGATCCCTGACCGCAGCCCAGCTCGGCGGCGAGGCAGCGGCGCGCAGGCAGCGGCTCGCTTTGCAGCCCCCTCGCAAGGCCGGCAGGCTGCCGGGGCCACCGGCACCCCCCCGCAC
>VZTL01011748.1:24621-65821 GCA_013400535.1 Scopus umbretta
GGTGCCCCGGTAGCGGCGCCGGAGGGAGCCGCGGCTTCTCCCTCGCCGTGCGCGGCGGTTCGCAGCGACGAGATGGGGGTGCCGCAGGGGAGCGCTCAGGCGCCCCCCGGTACCAGCGCGGAGGGGAGAAGCGGCGTGACTTCAGCCGGGGAGATGCGGCGCAGACTTGCCCCCGGCTAGCTGAACCTGGGAGATGAAACCCATCGCGCTTCCAGCTGGGAGAGGCCGCGGGTGCCTGGGACGTGGGGCTCTGAGGTTGTGCGCCCACCTGCCCTGCGACCCCGCCGGTCGCTGGGTTTTCTGGAGGACCCCCCCAGCTGCGGGAGCGTGACCGATTCCTGACTTTCCCCATGCCTTAAATACACACACACACGAACGCCACACCATGAAAGCGAACTCGGTAATATGGTGATACCTGGGGATTAAAACCCTAATACGGTGCTTAGCAAGGCATTTCACATAAGCTACAGCCGCAGACCTTGTTCCCAGTTGCTATTTATGCCTGTAAATAGCCAACTACATTATAAGATATTCAGATGCACACAGACCCCAGATCTGTAGAGACACTTGGGGCAGCTTAGTCCAGCCACCCCTGAAACGCAGCAAGCCCTGGCTTCCCAGACCTGCTACCGGAGCCCGCGGGTGCCCGAGCCACCCAATCATGCCCGCTCCCAGCAGGACGCTCGGGCCGGTGCTGACCCGCTCCTCACGCCCAGCCCAGCGGCAGGGTCTGGCTTTCTCCAAAGGCACGGGTCTGACTGCCTCTGCTCCCTCACCATTTCCTCCAGGAAGATCCTGACAAGCTGATGTGCAGCTCCAACACCGCGACACTACGGAGTCCGTTTCAGGGCAGCATCTGCCAGTTTAGTCTAGCTTTATGATTTATTTCCCATTTTTTTCCCATTCACACCTATCTTTCGGCTCGGTTGTTTTTTTCTGACTTTCAAAGGAAACATCGTATCACGGCCCAGCAATGAGGCAGCGGTACGATATTAGAGATCGTTCTCTTCCAAAACAGTTCTTTTTGACCATTTCAGTGGGTTTTGACTGGGGGGTGAATGATGGGTGGTGGAGTAAAGCTGCCTGACAAGAGCGGTAGGTGTTACTGCGAAACAAAAGACTGATTTATAACCATAGCGTTGCTGTCTGTTCTTTGCCCTTAACCTTATCAGTCGTATGTGCTACAAATTGCACGCGGCCACAGTGAAGACTTTGACAGGCCATCACAATTTGGACAGCTGTGCCAAGCAGCATGCTAAGCTGCTATAAAATTCTCATAGTAATCGAAGGATCTTCTCTATCAGATTCGGTAGCAAAGCTTTTCGTAACATTGTTGGGGACAGAGTTAATTCTTGTGTCAATGGAAAGCCAGTACATAAATTACAGAAGCCTGTATTTTGTATGTATTATTGTATTTATATCTACCTAATTAAAAGAGTTGTTTTAAAACAATCCAAATTGAGGAATTGCATTTGGTTCTGGTTTCTGTTAATAAAACCAGAAGAGGTTTATTTAGAAGACGTTATCATAAACAGGAAGGCATCAGCGCTGAAAGGTATCTCCCTAATCTATCTCAATTCAAATACATGAATCAGTGTCCTGAGCCTCGGCCTGAGGAAGGGTTTAATTTGTTATGCATCTTAATTAATACCTTCTTGTTAAATATTTAATAGATTGTGAAATAAAACACAGTATTTTATGTTGAGAGTTAAACACCTGTAAACATTCTACACCCGTTGAACGCTTGAATACGGAGTGTTTTAAGAATAGTGAAGAAAAGATACATCTTGAATTAAGCGTTATTTTCAGTTGAAAGAGCTCTGATTAGCCCAGAAATTGCATTTTTGTGATATCTGTTTCAATACTGCAGACTAAAGAATTTTGCTGAGTCCACTTGCACAAAAACATATTAAAAGAGATTTTGAAGATGATGAGAAAAATTTTCAGGGAGAAAAATGCCAATCTTCCATTTACCAGAAAAAAAGATTTAATACTTCTCTCTATGCTTGGATTTGTATTGCTTCTTAATCTTAATCCTTAACCATTACACATGCGATCTATTTGCACCCTGAGTTACATTTTCCGAATCCTAGCAGGCTACAGTCTTCCAGTACTTCCAAACCAGTATGAATTACATTCCGTTTTAGACTATGCCTTTTTACTAAGAGCAGCAATGTAGTTTTACATTTCCTGATATATGGGTAAGGTTAACCTATTTTGGGCATAACTGTGATCCTCCTAATCGTATACTAGAAAAAACAACATAACTTTTAACAAAAATGTATATTTGCATTAAGCCCAAACTCAAGTTTCTACAAAGACAATATTTCTACTGAAATCTCTGCAAATTTTGACAGAGCAAGTTCTCCAAGTTTGAATCTCACTTATAGGAGGTTTACATAGGTTATGATGGTCACCTTTACACAAGGAACTCACTGAAATGCAAGTGAGCATTCTTGTAAACAGGAGACAAAAATACATCTCTTTCTATTGTGTCTGGTTTTGTTTTGTTTAATTGCTTGATGAAATTAATGTTACACTATTGCAGGAACAAAGCACATCCTCATTAAACGAATAGCTTGGAGGATGTTTTGGATGCTGTAATTAGCTTCTTTGAAATATTTATGTTCTTCCTAATGTTGCTTGAATAAATGTTAATTATGGCTAGTGGAAAGGAAATCAAACAGCTGAGTATGTGAAACCATCATCTTCTCTGTCTTCAGAGAAGGCAAGGTCGGGAGGTACGTCACTGAATCCACTCACTTGCTCTGTAGACGCACACACAGCCTGCGAGAAGGTCAGTGCATGCTGTTTTTTTCTGTGACTTCAGTAAAAATGATGAGAAATCATTCCACCTACAGCTGAACTTAAGCACTAAGGGAGTTTTTATCTGTACTGCGCTTTCTTCACCAAAATATTCCAGACTTACTGAAGAGTGCTTGAGATGGGTCAGTGTGTGCAAGCATACTGACGTCTCTCACAACTTCACATGGGTCCATTAATATCTTTCCTCCTTCTGTGGAATGAACAAGTTGCATACCTGGATTTTTCTTCTTACTTGTTTATGTTCTAGAGAATCAAACTTTGAGGAGGCAAGTCTCGATAATCAATTAATACCTACTCGGATATTGCACTTTTTCAAGGTATTCTCTATGTATTACAGACTAATAATGCACAGGAAGCTTGTATCAGAACAGAAAAAGATCCATGCAGAAAATTCACTGGAGACTCAGTTCAAGAATCAGCATCTCTCAATGGGCTTTTATTACTGTTGACTTAACCCAAAAAGATACTCTGTAGGAGTCTATCTTATAGATATCTCCTCATAAATAGGAAACAAGCAACAACAAAACCCAAGCCGTATAAGGCATGATAGGCCCTGTATTTTGCAGAGTATCCTTTTCTTATTTTATCCAAGATAATGCCTCAGCTCTTCCTTTATGAATAAATAAAATTTAAATGACCCTAGGAGCCTCTAATGAACTAGTGAGGGGAACTTGTCTGAACTGCTGGAAAGGAGCACAGCAACCCCAGCCCCTGGGCTGAGGGAGGCCCCACTAGGCAACAGGGATGGGACTGATGGCAGCAAATGTTCAGGGCTCTCTTTAAAAGTCCCAGAATGTTTCGTACAAAAGGTCCTTGCATAAAAGAGAGATGGCTGAGCTCTTTAATGACTAAAGAAAATTGGCTCAATAGACAACGCTGACCGAATGCAGCAAAAACATAATAATCTTTCCAAAACAGTGGGTACCTGTTTAAATTAGGGCTGAATTTGGCTCACTGTGTACAGCGAGGCTGAAGTCTCCTGTTCACAGACACACCACATGGGCACAAACTGCGTAATTCCTCATTCCTTCAGCTTGCAAGGAATCCTTAGGGGTAGAATAGGAGATCTCTGAATTTCTTCTCTCCATTTTTTGTAGTCTGAGCAGAAAGATCAATGTTCCTATGTGAAAAGTAATGCATACGGAGAAAAATCACCCTTAGTGTACCTATGCAGCAATAGGCAGTATACTAGTTCCCATCACGTAGAAAAGAGATACCAGAATCACCATGGACGTTTCTACATGGACACCAGCTCACTTCTCAGTGAAGTTAAAAAAAGTGAAATAGGATGTTATGAATCACTAAGAAAGAAGTACTATTACCACTATTACAACGACATGGGGGGGGGGGGGGGGGGGAAAAANNNGGGGGGGGGAGAGAAAAACCTCAAGATAAAAATCATTATTCAGCCTTTGCACAAGCCCCTAGTGCTTCCACATGTGGATTACTGCAATTATGATCCCATCGTTCCTTCCAGATGAAAATGCAGAGAATCGTAGTAAGTTCAGTGCAAGGTAAGTTTGACAAGACTGGGATTCTTCAGTGTGGAAAGCTAAAACTGAGAGGGGTACAATATACAATACTTAAGGATACAACGTAGGTCTATAAGCATATATGCAGATAAGAACAATGTGAAAAATGTTGAAGAACTACTTTTAACTAATTCTTAGAACAAGACCTGGAAGCCATGACTCCATATCTCATTTATTATCTCCTGAGAAGTTTCTGAATCAGTCCCATGGAAATAAAAAGCTCTGCTTTCCATTAGACATTCCTTGCCTAGTCCACGATATGTAATCTCCATCTTTGGAGTAGGTAGATTTTGTAAGAAATACACTCAGCAGAAATGTGTAATTTTCGTGGACTTGCATTTGATTTAGTGGTGGAACTGGTCACAGGCGATAAATATTTCCCACCCTGTTTACACCATTTTACAATTTTTCCACTGACATTCCTCATTAATTCTATACCAAACATGGGACTTGAAACAAAATGGTTTATTTGTTTTATGAAGTCCTGATGATTGTACAAAAAAAGCGAAAGAAAAGCAATAATCCATAGTAGTAATTCAATATTATTCAGTTGACCTCAATATTATTCAATGAATAATAAGACAAAGAAAAGCAATAATCATCTAATATCATTACTATGTAAGAGGTATTGTTTGAAAACAGGATAATTTTCATGATATCTCCATCTCACTTTTCTCTAATACACACCAAAGCACCTCAACAGCTGTGACGCTTGTTTTAAAACCAGCATGATTAGATGTACCGGGGGAAATAGGATTTTGAGCGCCCTGTTGCTTGTTGACACATAATTAATAAAACAATAAAAACATCAATATTGCTTTCAAAATCTACAGGGTTTATAAGTAAAAAGATCTTAAGCAAGAAAGAAAAGGAGTGAAGGTGGGTGACTACTGACACTTAGAAAATGTCATCCTGCCTTCCACATGGCTGTGAGCTGTGTTGATTTTACAATGGGATAATTTCTTTTTTAAAGAGAGACAGGCTAATGCTGTGACCTAGCAATGGTTTAGTCTAATTTATTCACAATATGTACATAAATTCAGTGGGAAGGAAGGCATCCTGGTAATTTTGCTTATGAAACTGCAATATGTTTTCCCAAAAGTTTTGAACTCGCACTGGCTTCAGAAAAAATTACAACCCAGGGGTGAATTTGATATATTGTCTAAACTCTGATATTTCTCAGGGGAAAAAAAAAAAAAGATGATGAAGGGATGTAAACACTTTTGAATGTCTCCCTTTATTTTTTAACCTTAGCTGAGAACATTCTCAAAATGATCATAGGTTTCCTCCCAGCTTGCTAGTGAGGTGCAACTAATGCTGACTGGCAGGAAATTTCTTTGCATAGATGCAACATGTCAGCATTCACTTGGTAGTGTGGAGGGAAAGACTGTAAGGAAATAATTTGGAAAAATGGACTACAGCCCCCTGAGTTTCTTCCAGCCTGAATCATACAGAGATTCTCTGTCTGAAGTGTTAAGCAATGGGATCCCAGCGGTCGGCTTCTTGGCCTGCTTATCTGTTCACTGCACTGCCCTCCTAAGACCAGAGTGCTCAGTACATGTCAATTTTACTTAGAAATCATATTAATTAATAGAGCAGGCAACAGATGAATAATTAATAGACTTGCTCATGTAATGGTAAACAAAAATCAATTCTAGCAATCCCTTCACTTTTCTCCCACCACCACAAAGCTGCTCTTACTGTGGGTTAATCAGCGATGCAGCTTACCTGACGGGATATTACTTCTGGACACAGCCTGCTACTATTTTCTTATTATACCAACCCGCACATGCAGAAGAATGCCAAAAATCATCAGTATAGTCTTTAGCCCTGCCCTCCAAATCGCAAAGCTCAAGAAATTTCTCTTTGCTTAGTTCCAGACTTTGAGAGTCTATGAGATTGCTAGCACTAGCTCTGAAGTTTATTAGATAATAGATTTTTCTCTGCAAAGTTGGATTTGGGAAGGCAAATTTTTCTGTTGACTTCCTTGAGATCAGCTGCACTGCAGTCATAAGCCTACATGGCAATGTCTTGAAAATTAAGTATCATAAGCAGAGTTTTGTAATGTGTCTTACCTATCTAATCCCAGACAGCGTGATCTGCCACATGAACTTTTCAATGATTTTATAATGATACAGCAACTCAGAAATGACCAAGACCTTTATACACACCAGTTATTTTCATTATTTTAATCTGAAATTGTCTCTTTCTGTACAGACTGTTCATTTATATCACTGATGATCAGCTCACCATCCCTTGCCCACCCTTGCCCAGATTTTGACCTTCAGGTTGCCACTAACTTCACTTCAGATCCACTTAAATGCTGCAAAATGCTGCATATTCATGATTGCTTGTAAACTGAAGGTGCTGATCCCTGCGGTTCCTTCCAGTCCTATATGCTTCTGACATCCACCTGCCAGAAACATACACTTGTCTTTAAAGACTCAAGACTTCTGAACCTAATCCCATGTCAAATGCCTTGTGAGCTTAGTGCTCAGACCCCAGTGTTGTTCAAAACCGTGGTGCACTGGGGAGCCGGGTATTTACAAGGAGTCCAAAATTTATGAGTAGTCTTTGAATAGAATGAGAAGCTACATGGACTAGAGCAAGACAGACCTGAGAGAGTTTGAGGCAGCCCTCTGAGGAGATTTGTGTACTAACGGTGTGCCCTGGACTTGGTATTTGAGGTAAAACTACTTCGTTTGAGTTCAAAAATACTTTAATGTATGGGAAGAGTCTTTGGTCAGGTATCATTCTTTCATTTTATATATATATGTATGTCCATCAAGTACAGCACAATAGCAACCCCATCCTTAGTTATTGCTTTCTTTGCTGTACCACACTATCATTTTTAATATTTCTTTAGGTTATATATTAGATGACACAGACTGGGAAGGTGTAGTCATAAACTATAAAGCAATCCATTCTTCTTTCACCCATTTCATTTTGTTCTCTTGAACAAAACCCCAACCCACTCGAGACATCCCACACTTGCTGACATTGAGAAGCTGTAGCCATATTTCTGGCTCTACTCAATAGCATCTGACCACTGTGACTGGCTGGACTAGCAAAGCTGCTAAATCAGCTCGTTATGGAAGTTCTCACATTTTGGAAGAAACGCCGTGACACTTTCTCTGGATAATTATCTGATACTTTGGTGACTGCATGATTTTACACACAGATATATACGTAACTACTTACAGTGTATGAGTACTAAGAATGACTCCGCAGAGCAAATGTCCAAATGAAAGCTACATGAACGGCATGTTAAAAATCCTCTCATTAAAAATCCATCTGCTCATAGCATGTGGTAGATCGCACTGGTTCCTCCTGGAAAAACGGAAGGTGAGTTTCCTTGTGAAAAATGCTACTTAGCAGAAAGAAACATTTACAAATGTTGAATAATACAGACTATTGCTACTACTACGAGTGACAGTTCTGCCCATAACAGCAAATAAAACCTAACTGTCTGCACTACTGTTGCACTCTACATCTCACGTGACAGCCCTGGATTCTTGTTTGTTATTCTTATTATGGAAGTGAGCCCATAAGGGCTCTAAAAAGGACACAACCTTAAAGGTATCCGTTTTCATACAAATACTCAGTTAAAAAAAATCAGTTCTTGCCTAGAAGACTTTACAACGCAGTTTGAGTTAGGAGCACAGAACTATGTTTTTGCAGGAATGTGTAGTTAGATGAGTAGTCTTCCTTTAAATAAAGTGTTTGTTGAAATATTTACTTTAAATAAGTCATGTATTAGTGGAACAAACTTGCACTAAAGACTGTTGGCTGGATTTGGAAGAATAGTTAAACTTTTCTATTCTTAAAGCTATGGCAAGATCAATTAATCTGGTACAGAAACAACTATATTTTGATACGAGTGCTAAGAAAACCAAAGAAAAGCGGGTGCTGTTAATTTCATACCTTGCCAAAATGAAACAAAATCAATAATAGGCAGATGGAAAAAGACAAAATTGTGTGGAGAATTTTTATTTTCGGTCTTTTAGAGGCATTTTATATGAACAACTGAGAGTAAAAGTACAAAAAATGGCTTACTGGTTTGTTTTATGTGAACGTAATACAGCTGTATGTATGTGTATATAATACACAGACACACACAGAGAAGGAAATCCTTCACCAGACCTTTCATACTCTAATGCCTTCCATTATTTTCTTCTAATTTATTTAGGTTAAGAGAAGCCTAGCCAGTTTAAATGTATCTTATAAAGACAGTGGAAAAATGTATGAATATTTCATCATTCCCTTTTCATCGCATCACATAAAATGCGAGTCGTGGATATGTTTCTGGCAGAGAACATCGGCATGCTTGCGGGAGTCATGCTACAGAAGAGGAGCAGTGTCAGTACCGTACCATCCACTTTGCATTTACGCCTTCTAGTTGCCGTGCGGGGGTGTCACAGTGGAACACTTAGCATCGGAAAGCGTGTGTTCAGCCAGGTAGGAGTGATGTAATGCATCAGGTTCCAGCGTTCTCAGTAGCTCTGTTAGCCTGCCAGGCTGAGCCCAGCTTAGCCAGGTGCTGTCTGCTACCGGCTTTGCTCCTCAGATGCGTAACCAGCTCACGAAAATCACATCTGCCTGTGCTCCACCAGTGGACGTTGCACACATTCTGTACTTAAGTAACCCTCCTTTCGATTTAAATAAACGGGAGAAGCTACTGCTGGTTAGTTTATTGAAAACTGAACCTGAGATGGGCAGAAGCAGTAGGAGAGGCTCATGGCAGGTTAGCCAAGGCTGCAGGCAGCCATCTGCCAGCTGAAGCTTGGCCCAAGTAGAGGACTGGATTTGAGGTCATGAAGAGCACCATGCGATCACCTAAAAATCCAGACCTGCTATCTGGCAAAGCTAAGGAATGAAGCAGCATAAAGCAGATAAACATATTTTAGTAGGTTAAAAATTACAAAAATGACAGCCAGGAGAAAGGCATGCTTATCTTTGTTTTTTTAAAATACACTTAGAAATTTAGGACACAAAAGATTTAGCTGTTAGGAAGAGCATGCCGGTGTCATAACCTTCAGTGAAAAATCAATCCCATCTCCACTAATGAGATTTTCCTTCCTAAATTCTTTGACTCCTGATTTTACATTGCTGTCTTCTCAGACAAAAGAACTCCTCAAATACACATACAATCTATGTAAAAAAACAGTTTTACTGGTGACATGAGATTTGTTAGAAGTTATTATTTGTTTCTGTCGGTGAATATCAGAAATGAAGACTGCAGAAAGCAAGGATGTCAGAACAACTCCAATCAAACTATGACATTGGGAGCTCTGAGACAAAATAACAAATTAATTCAAGCAGTGCATGCTTAAAAATACAGATTTATTTCTTTTCAAACGGGCTGCAGACAGGCAGGAACTTATCAAAAGAAAAATTATTAGCCTAAAGCACAGCAGCTAAAAGGGAAGCAGGCTACAATATATAATACTATATAATACACTATATAATAGGCTGTAATACATGCCATGTCGAATTGTGTCTCTTCCTGAGAAGACGCAATGAAATGCTCAGCAAGGATTATTTAACAAATATTACTAGCTAGCAGGCTGTGTAGAGGTGAAAAGGGCTAGAGCACATTTCTCTCTCCAGAAGATGGTTTATAACTTCTGCATACATTGGCACAAAGGGGAGATGTAAAGGTTAGTTTCAGATTTGTCCTGGGCTAAGCACAGTTTTGCAGAATGTGATGTAGTCTTTCCCAGGTGAAAAGTGAATGCAAAGCACCACTAAATCAAAATGGAAACTCTATGCAATTTTTTGGCAATAAGAAAATTGAGACAGAAAACAACCAACTTTCTGAATCAGGCCCAAATCTACTTTTAAATAACTGTGCTATGGTTTTACATTCTGGAGATACTAGCACCAAAAGGACCTACTTTTAGATTAAAGTCCTCAGTGTTGCTCTCCTCAGTAACAACCTCTCATAAAAAAGGCCTAACAATTTCAGTCAGGAAAGTTTGAACTAACACATGCAGTCTGAAATCTATTTATTCTCGCTGAGGAACCGAAAATTTCTTTACAACAATTTTTGACATGACATTGTTTAAGGTTAAAACAAAGCAAAGTTTGTCTGAGTTTGAATCACTCTGTAAATTAATGGAATGCTTGAAAACAGAGGTTCAAATACTAACAGCACTCAGTGACATATTATCATGTTTCTTTTGTCCTTTCTGGGCAATCTTGTAATAACACGGAGAACATGGGCAGCCATCAGCCCCATCAGGAGTGACCACGAGTCGATGCTTCTGAGCTTTGCTTTTGCTGGGCTTGTTTTCACTCGTGGCAGATTTTTACTGACAGATCAACTGAATCTTGTTACTTCGAGGAGTCATGCTTCAGGAAGTGAACACCTTGAAATGTCATGACCTTTCCATGACAAGAAAAAATGTCACCAAGGGAAAGGCACTAGGAGTGAAAGAAAGAGACCGAGGATCACAATTAATGAAAATATATTTATTACACTATAATATAGTAATAAACTTTTTAATGGAAATACAATTTCCACTTGAATAGTTGAATTTCTAAGACGACAGACATAGAATCTGTGCACTGGTTTATCAGTCAGTCCCTGGTGAAAGAGCACCTACTGCTCTGTTGCTCTGGTTTGATACAGGTGAAGCAGTGAAATAATGGAGCTACACTAACTTTAAACTGATATAACAGATGATGAGGCCCAATCAGTCAATATTCTCTTCTGGAAATTTTTATTTTAAAGCTACCACTTCAGTGTATGTCAGTGTTGGAAAGCTAACATTTCACTAGACATTTCACTAGACCTACATAACATGACAGCTTCTGACTTTTGAAAATATTCAAATTAGAAAATTTTTTCAGGTGCCCTGTTGGCATGAACCACACAGTTATGCTGAGGAGAGGTATCAGTGGAGGTATCCCTGAATTTACACTTGCTGAAGTTTTGCTCCAGACAATCTTGACACCTGGTGGCTCAGGCTGAGCTCTATATACAATAATCTATGTAGAGTTTTCCTCTATCTGCATGTACAATATTTTATGCTGCATATAGAGTTTTGTACATTTTTGGGGGTACAATGAAGGTTTTGTAGAATTTTGTACATAGAGTATTGCATATACAATATTCTATGCTGCATACGGAGTTTTTCTCTGTCTTCCTCCCAGATAGCCACAGAAAATTTTGAGCTGATGCAGCAAGGCAAGGGAGCACCAGCACTGACTTTCCTTAGTGGCCAGCATCAGCGCTGAAGGATTTACAGCGGGTGACCCGAAGCTGACCAAGGCATTGGGCCGAGGTCAAGGACAGCCGCAGCGTGAACTGCCCTGTATAATGAAACCAGCTGTTAGTTACGCAGTCATCACCGTGTGCAGAATGATATAACATGAAAACAACCCAAACTTGTGAAGCTGAAATTAAAAGTATTATTTTTCACTGACAAAAGTATCAGTGAAATGCCATAGAAGCTGCATGGAAATATTCCCCAGCTTAATTGCCCAGGCAACTATCTTTTGTCATTAAATTCTTGTTCATTTGTAAATCTAATCTTTTCATTAAAAAATTACAAATACAGTTAAGAGTCAAATAATACTAATGCACTGGCTGAAGCAGCTCAAGAGATATTTACAGGGCTGTCTACCCCTAGGCTGGTGCTCAGGCCCTAAAGGAGGATGCAGGGCAGAAAGTCATCTGGTCTCCCATCTCCTGTGTGCTCATCCCATGCACTGGTGCAGTACGGGGCCATATGCCTCAGACATTTGCAAACTTCTACCCACTCACCCATAATCTGGTGGCAAGGCTCTGCTTTTCTTCCACCCTACAAGCTGGTAGTGGGCCCTTGTGGGAAGCTGCAGGTTAGTTCTTTCTCTCTTTCCAATGGAGATGTCATTCGTTAAACTCTGCCTGAAGAAAGCTGAGATCAGCCGACAAAGAGTGGCCAAGCTTGGGGAACAAGCTTCAGGTAATGATGATGGTATGTATTTGAGGGAAGACTAAGAGCAGCCCTTTATAAAGGAAGCACGGTTACACATTTGGAGGTTTAACAAGCTTTATTAACAATATATTACTTAAGTAGCAGTGCTGTTTTAACCCAAACAGACTCAAAGGAAGAGTAAGGCCACACTGTCATGCCCTGCTTCCTTTTCTGCACTACATTTTTCTGAAAATTTATGTGTGGGGTTCCATGGACAAACATGTTTGTACAGGACAGTACTTTTACAGCAACAGATACTTAAAAAGGTTAATTACTCCCGGGGTCCCCCAAGAAGGAAGGTAAACAGAGCACGTATTATCTACTTTTCTCAAATATGGAAAACAAAGCTAGAAACTATTTGTCAAAGGCCAACAAGGACAGCCATGTCAGCTCTGAATTCCTTGGCTCTTGTTTCAAAACGTGCACACATATACCCTTCCCCCAGTCGACAAGAAGAGAAGGCACAAACCAGAACACACACTCTACGTTAGTTAGCTATAGCTAACGGGCAGGCAAAAAAAGAGACAAGGGATGAAAAGCTCCTTCCTTCCACCTGTGGGGAGAAAAAGTTGCAAATCAGGGTTAGGATGATGTGCACTGATACTTCTTATTAAAGTGTGATCTGTGATCTCTTTATATGAGTCTGGAGAATCAACCCACACACCTATTACAAACGAAAAGCTGTTTTCTTTCACATTCTCAACATAGTCGTAAGAAAACACTTCAGTGACCTTTCAAAAAATAATGTGCCTGATGAGTTCTTTTAATTGCTAATACATTAAAAACAAGATTTTCATATTTTTTTTTTGCTAAAAAGCAAATGAATTTTAAGAAATATGGATCACTTTTGGCAAGGAAGAAAATGAGGGAAAACATTCTTGTCTTTTGCAAAAATTTGTGAACTTGAATTAATTTTGCAGGCTTCCCTGCTGCTGCCTCCAAAATCAGTCGGATGTTGGAAAACCTGAGCACTTTGTCCATCTGTAATGAGTTACGTATGTTGAAATAACGGATAAATGTTTAAGACATCAAGAAAACTGTGGCTTTGAGTCAAACCAGCTTTTAGATAACAATGTTTACAACAGCAGGGTGTGAAAGTCTCTGACGTCATGGAGGCTGCATTATTACTGAAAAGAAAAAACTATTATTGAAAAGAAAAATATTATAATAAGAAAAAACTTAAGCCATTGGTCTACATTTGTGCATGGGGTTAAGTGTGGCTACCCCAATATTTGTTTTTACACCTTTATACCAGATCCAAATGCAGTTCATTGTCAAAGCAAAAGCTTTTTTTATTAATACTGCCCTGTAATCTTGCACTTTCACACCAGATTGTTTCCAAGGACACCAGCTGGTGTGATGCCAGCAATAGGGGCCAATGCCCTGGACTGCAGAGGGTCGAATAAAACAAACTGGAACTGAACAGCAAAGGTACACGCAATCTGGGTTTTACACTGGTGGTAGAAATTAGCCATAGTGAGAGATGCAGCATCTTTGCAATTAGAGGAGCAAATTTGTTGTTAACCATTTGGGTTTGAAAACATGCGTTTGGAAATTGCTGTCGGAGTAACAAAACAGAGGTAGATGAAGGCGCAAGGTGAGCCCCTCTCCCTCTCTCCGCTAAGAAATGAAACACTTATGCTGGTCACCAGTAAAAGGCCAACATGCAGCATCTCTGGCTATGCAGCAGAGACTACACTGTTTTTCTGGTACTGCAGTAGTTACTTCATGTTAATCAGCACTTAAATGGGGGGCACTGAAGAGCATCAGCCTACACTTTGTGCTGACAAAAGACACTTTAAAGGTGAGTAACTCCGTGTTGCCAGGACAGCTTTCCTTGTTCTCCAGCAAACCTTGCTTTCCCTCTCTTTTCTAACCAAATGTCTCAAAGTGATACGCTGCAAGCAAGAATTATCCATTGCAAAGCTTCATGCTGGGTTTCGGTTAACTTCCCAGGAAAGGAACGGTACATGTGCTTTGCCTTGCTTAGTTAGGAGAAGAGTTGCAAAGCTGGTACGGCAGTGCAAACACCGAGGTGACTGTCAGTGTGGCTGTTTGTAGGATTTAGTAGCACTAATAATGGGCCTAAATAGAAGTAATAACCATTTTCAGCCTGCTTTGAATTCCTTTATTTCACAACATCAACAAACACATTTAAATTTTAACAATAAGCCGTTTTCATTTTTAACGATTTAAGTTGTTGGAGCTGGAGCTGCAGGACACTAAAATCCAGCTCAAAACTATGGCTATCATTCCCCAGACTAATGTTCTCCCCTTTTATGCCACCTAACCAAACTGTTAAATATTTAACAGTATAATGACTAGGAGTAGAGAATGGATCAATTTAATCTCTCTTCACTTGGCTAAGATGGCTTTTTTGTTATCCCGTGTATGTGGTGGTAGCTGTTGTGTATCATTAACAAGAGCAGCAGCTAACAATTTCAGCTGCACATTAGCTCCAATAGGTGGTTTTCATATGGCTCTAAAGGCCAAATTTCTTTCAGACAGTTTTCTCAAATAGAGGACAACAGATGTCAGGTTGGCTTAAGAACTGTTATTTTCTAAATTTTCTTTCTGGTGGGTTGTTTTCCAGGTGGTTAAGTACAATTTGGCTTCAAAGATAACTAGAATATTATAAACCATCTTCCTGCAGTTTGCTGTGCCACAAGCATCTCACACCAGGTTTTAAGATTAGCCAATACTTAAACTCTGCCCCTCCTAAAACCACTGGTGCAAGTGATTGAGTTTGCTAGTAACTTACTTCGAGCAGTCTAACTATGATATATAGAATGGAGTGGTCACACTACACATCATGCCTATAATACCTTAAGTATCCCCCAGATCCTTTTAGAAAACGTAGTCTTTTTGGACCAACTCTGGTGTAGCTCGCCATCTAGCATGTATAGTTTGACCTCCCACTCCTCTTTCCAAGTAAGAAAACAAACTAACTGGACTCACCTGCAAATCCTGCACAGTGTTGTGCAGCTGTGTACAGCAACAAGCCGTGTGAACCTAAGGCAACAAAGGGCTCTGCCATATCTGCTCCTCAACTGATTCTGATGGGCTTCTCTTTCACACCTCTTCCCCTTTGCCCTGGAAGTGGCAAGCAATTAAAAAGGAATAGAAATTGGGCACTACTTAATCTGTGAAAGGAACACAAGGAATTTTCCATCCTACAAATATAATCCCACACTGGACTTGTAAATAAATTGTCATATTTAGACATTTTTTTAATGACGATAAGAATCTTCTAAATTGTAGATGATTAAATGAACTCCAGATTTACACAGAGAGGACAGTGTAATAAAGTCTCATTCCCCTACAGGCCCAGAGAAGATTTTATATGCTCTGTGAGGGTGTTTCAGAGGCAAACTGTCCATTGAACATCCTGAGATGCTCTATAAGGCCATCAATTCTATACCTAACACTTCATCAATGGCAGTCTGCAACTGATACTAATTCTCATTAAAATTTCAGGCTTTGGTGCAAGGTCACTCTCAGACTGCAAAAGTAATCCTAAAACTGCAATGATAAATCCTAAAACTGCCCCTATACCCTACCAGGCAGTCTGGAAAAAAGATGTTTGTGGGAGGGTGAAGAGCTGCTGGGACCCTGGAGGTAGAGAGCAGAGGGCTCTCCTGGGGCAGAGCAATTGGAAATAGCATACGGCTAATGTGCTGTTAGGGGCACAAGAGCCCTCTTAACTGGGGAGATCACTGTTCATGGTGCACTGCTAAAGATGTCTGTAGGGCTGATGCCTCTCTAGTAAGCTTTTGGCTCAGGACCCAAAGATCCTGGGCCAGACTCCCTGGGAAAGCAACCGGATTTGGAGAATTTAGCAAAGGCCATAGTACAATTAGGATAAAAATCAGTGATATAAAGGCCTTAGCAGGGCTGCAGATTGGAGGATAATCCTGGAGTGTCCTAGGAGTATCCTCCTGGGAGTGTCCCTACACACACATGCCTGTATAGTTAATATGCCACTAATGGTGCTCCTTTCATTTTTATCAAAGCAAAGAGACTCTCTTTGAAAGACTGCCTTGTGTGTGAAATGAAATGCCTTGAACAACAGAATGCAAAGAGCCATTTTCTTCTGAATTATACCTGAATCCCGAGTCTAACCACAGCAAGGAGAGACACAAGCAAATCACCTGCCTTCAGCTCAGCCCATGCTTGGTTTGGGGATTTTTTTTTTCCCCTGCTACAGCAAAGAGCAGAACATGTCCCTCAGCCTGCTGAATAATAAAAATCAGAAAGATGACAAGGGAGAAAACAGAGTTTGTTTCATATCAGAGTATGAAAGTTGTCCTGAACTCTTTGCCCTTGCAGCTTTTTCTTCTCTGTTGTTGTTGGACTCCCATGTTCACACTGTGTTACTTCCAGAAAACAAGTAAAACATAAAAGATTTACACTCCCTGACACCAGCAGTAAAGTGATCAAGTTCAGAAAGCTTTCTCCCAAAGTCTGTTTCAGTACTACCCAGCCGCCTGCCTGTTGTTCAGAGGTCCCAGAGGGGACTTGTTTTACTGCTGGCTTTTCATTTGCCCAGCCTGGGAGAGCTGCTTCCATGCTTTCCCTTATGCTATGCCCATGCCAGGAGCATTTCCCAGAGTGGGGGCACCACTGTGGGATGCCAGAGGAGCAACCCACGGTGCCCTTCATGGAAGGAGCCCAGAAGCAGGACCAGCTGCCCCAGCAGCACACAGTCTTCACATGGGGACCTCTGTCACTCCTGTCACTGCTCACCCCTCATCACACCGCATGCCTCAATAGCTCTGCAGCACAAGCTTTTATTAATTACATGAATACTAATTACAGCATTACATGCAAAATAATTGAAGTTCCTGTAATGCTTCCCCGCTTCTTCAGCTTTGCCCTGGAGCTCAGAAAGCCTCATCATTGCAGCTCACCAAAGCACGGCTCCCGTGTGCCTGTCTGCTCAGTGTCCTCCTGGCCCTGGGTAAAGTTGGTTTTGCATAATGAACACACTCAAGCACAGCCATGGAGTTGTTAGCTTTACTTCAGCAGAGGTTTTTTAATACTTTTTGAAAATTAACTGCTATGTAATCACTATCCTAAGGTCAAATCCTAGAGCTCTTATTAGCACCGGCTGAGTAAAAAAGTGCAGCTAGCTGTTGGGAGAGTTTCCCCAGGTAGATCTTGGGATTTTGACATCTGAACTGTGTAAAGCTGTCTTTATCCCACTGAGCACTGGAGTCTTGGTCCTGGCTATGGGACCCTGAGTCCAGTCCAGTCTCCCTGCCCAGCTCTCACTCAGGTTACAGCCCCTCAGGCAGCAGAAATGAAGGATTGGTGCAGGTTTAGCTTTCTCCCCAGTGTGGGTTCAGGCCACAGCTGAGATACATGTCTAGTTTGGGGGAGCTGGGAAGGACTAAAGACATGAACTTGAACAGTAACTACAGCACAATAACAAGCATCGTATGTAATACACAAGCTTCTCTTCTGCAGCACCTTGCACTGCATCTTGTTTAAAGATCATCTTCTGTTAATATTCCCTTACTGAAGACAGTTAACTGAGAGGTCTGCATCAAAAGCACAAACAGGACAATCTGAGGATATGTTGTAGGTAACGGGGTATGATGTCCCTGAAAACCATACACATTACAGAAACTCTTACTGTCATCTTCTTTTTCAGTGGAGCTGAGCATGCAAAAGATGGAAAGATGTAGGACTGGGGAGATACCCACACAGGTTCTCCTCCTGTTGCATGCCATGGTGCAGCAAGCATGATCACAGCTGTTGCATCCCCCTGGGCACGGCAGCGCTAGTCTCCAGCTGAGCAGGAGGACAAGTCACTGGTGCGCGCTGTGGTTGAATTTCTGACATACTTTGGGGAGAACTACAGGAGGGTGACTACAGGAGGATGCAGTGTGGCTGAAGCAGGCAGTGAAACAGCTTCAACAGCAACATTAACAAAAAAGGCAGCTCACGTCTTCCCAAAACACACATGCACACAAGACACAAATACACCATGAAACTATCAGGAGGGCCGAATATGCTAACACTGTTTTCTCTAGGATCGTCTTGTCTATAGACACCTGTGGACTTTAAATATACATAGCAAGTACAGTAGCTATAGCACTAATCAATCAGCCTCTCCTGATTGTTATTCCAGGCACGATCCTGTAGGCTATTTTAATGGTAAGACTAATTTTTTTAATTATACAAGTCTCAAGAGGCACCTTCTGCTCCTGGAGGCGCATTGTAAAAGAATTAGACTCCTTAAGTCTATTTCTTCAAGTGCCTCTTCAAAGGCCTTGTTGGAAAAAAAAAAAATCGTTTGGCTTTATTTAGTTCTCTCTTTTTCAGTGTTACTGTTATCTTTGGGGGCACATTAATGGGTCTCGAATGCAACTTTTTCTCTTGCACTGGCTCTTACAGTGAATTTGTCTAAAACCCCTGAAACTGCAGCTCAGTATTCTTTGAGTGGGAGTCATAAGGGAAGGCAATCTGCATTTCCAGCCTCTGTAGTCCTCATTTCATGACATAAGAGATGACAATAAAGTAGCTGTTAATGGCAACACATAGTTAAGAGGTTCACTCACCTTCCTCAAGGGGTAATAGCCTTTAGAGACTGATTCACGGGGAAGAAAATTGAATTTTCTCTTCCAGGGTCTGTCCTGCCTCTCATAAAAAAGCCTTGGTTTCACATGATTCCTATCTCTGGGGTAGAAGCTTATCTCGCTCTTTCTGAGGATATTAGAAAACTGGAAGTTGTGTGTACCTGCCTAGCCCAGGAAGGATCTTTATGCACATGCCTTTGAGACTCAAGCCATAGCACTTGAGGCCTTCTTTTTTTTTAAGAGTGTGTTTTAGAAAGGTGTAATTGTGCAGACAACCTGCAAACATTATGTCAGCGCATGCTTCCAAATCATGTGTTGGCTTAAAATTAATAAGTGAAAAAAAAAATCTATTGTCTTTAGCTCTGAAAAGAGGCTATTCAAGTTTAAGCATGCCATGCTTTAAGTTAAATATGATGGTCTATTGACTATATCTTGGTTTAGCATGAATTGTATTCCATACACGTGCACCCACAGGAGTTACCTAGTTCTGAAGAATTAAGATTATTTTCAAAAAGGCATGCACATAGTATTTGGACACTGTATAGAGAGCATACATACACTTTTTATAAAACAACAGCTTATGCAAACATATTAGAAGAACCCCACACAGCTTCTTTCCTGATGATTCATGAGGGTATACTTTCACCTTACAGTAGACATAATCTACATATTGCATTGAATATATATGTATAGACAACTGCCAAGTATGGGAATTTTTATAGTCCAATTCAAGCTGCTGATAATAGGAAAAACCAGCTGCAGAGTGTTTGCTGAAAAAAGACGGTAAAGCAAACAAAAAAACCCACACAAACACACATAGTCCATGAAAATAGCACACACAGACAATAAAATAGGAGTATGCACATATTTCTAGTGTATCTAGATTGCACAACAAATTCTAATTACCGTACTACATTTCTATGACAACAAATTTTAATACAAAGCTCTTATTTCCTCTTTCGGAAAAAGAGGGGATACCTTTGATTCACCGCGTTTCCACCTTCCCCATGTACTTCAAATCTAAAAAACCCCAGAATATGTGTTTGTCCTTTGAAACATAATTAAAATAAAAATAACATCCTGGAAATCTCTACCTGAGACTAAATAGTGCTCTACCAAGTCCTTCCAATTTACAACTAGAGCACATATTTGACTTTTGTTCTTTTCTCCTCCTGCAAATTTAACCTGTTTCATTACATCCTTCCCAGATATAATGTGTTTAAAAATATACACCTCTGGCCTTAGCAGAAATGGTGGTGTAAATAAGGACAGAAATTTCCTCCAAAATCAAAACTTAGTTCAAACAGTGACTGGCAGTACATTAGCAGGAAGACAAACAATTTCATTTGTCCAGTGCCTTAATTTTTTTGCATCTGCAGTACCATGTCCTGAGAGAGACAAAAAAAATATTTTGCAGCAAGTTAAATTAATAGATAGCTTTTTCAAGACTTTTTTAGAAGGGAAACACGATTTTGAGAGCCATGGTTGCTATATAATTCCTTAGCAAATCAGTACGTATATCAACCATGGCTTGCCGCAGAGTTTGGACAGCTGCAGTGAACAATTCAGCCCTCCTCCATGGCTGGTCTAAGGCAGGCGCTCACGTTCACCATGATGAACCAGAAACCTCTCCCACCCTGAGCTGGAAGGTTCATTGTCCTTACTTAAGGCCGAGCTTGCAAACAAAACTTTAACCTACAGACTGCAGCTGAAGTACAAGAAATGCAAGAAGCAACCAAACAATGGAAAGACGGATTTGCTTGAACATACAGAACAAGTCCCACGTGCACGTGTTACACATTTCAGCAAACACAGGAGAAAGCAGGACCAGGCTTTGCTCACAAATGAGCCAACACCGCTCGATTGCATTTCATTTCCAGGATTACCTAGAAGGAGCTCTAGGCTCTGTTGGGTTTCGGGACAGTATGCCAGAAGCCCAGCACTGTAGCCATCAGAATACAGTTGTTCACTGTCTTGTTCTGTCATTCTTCAAGCCAGTTATACCAGCCAGCTCTTGGGATATAAGACAATTGCATGACATGTGGGAACTGTTGGTGTTTTGTTGTGGTTTTGTTTTTTTAAATCACCTCTGACTTCTTCTTGAATTATGTATAAGTTGTCTCTACAGTGACAATCCCATGGAGCAGCCCAAGGGAAAGCAGCTTGTAGGAACCAGGACCTGCTTCGCAGACTTTCCTTTAGTCGGTTCTTGGCTCACAGAGGAGACAGGTGAGTATTCCCTCCTATTACAGGATTGCCACAGCTGTGGGGAACAAGGATTCCCATCCTTGTACTACAGATTTTGAAAATCCTTTTATTAGGTTTATTAAATCCTTTTTTCTTTGCTCTTTATAATTGTTAAAGCTTAATCCATTTGATTAATACAGATGAGAGCTGGAGTGGGCTGACTGTAGGCTCAATATAAGAAGGAAAAGGGCAGAAAAGCAACATCTCTGCAGAGTGGTACATAAACCCCTTGGTTAGCTCTCATATCTTTCAATGTGAAATTTCTGGTGCTTAGTATAGCCAAGGTCCACAAACAAAATGAATCAAGGCGTTCTTCCACCTAGAACAAGAAAAAACAGTGTCTGTACATACACTCTAGGAAAAAAGATGGCTAAAGCATGCACCTCAAAGGCCACTGAGTCTGGCATCTATTTATTACAAGGCCTTAACGAGTCCCACTTGGTCGCTCCACAACAGTCCAGTCCAGTGTGCAAACACTAGTGGGTACGTTCTTGTTCTGCCTTTGTTCCCAAGCTCAGGTGCAGAAGGATTTCGGATCATCTATTGCAAGGTCTCCTGCCTGACCTGCAAGATGCAGGATGGCTTGGCAGAGCTCCCCAGTTCTAAAAATGTTTCCTCACAAATGGCAACCTTTACATGCATTTTGTTATGATTTCTATTTGCATTGTATTATTATTGGGACTGCTAGTATTAGTAACATCAAACTCTTCTCCAAGCCTCTTCAGTTTTCTTTGTGGTCTCTCAGAAAACCACCCAAGTCTTTGTTTCAGAAATAGCCAATTCTTACATTGGAAGAAATTGCTTCTGTTTTCAGTTACTGATATTTTATAAGTATTTTCACGTAGCACAGATATTCTGTGACAAGAATCCACTTTTTTACCTGTAGCTCATACATACAGGTTACAGTTTACAACTTCTATGCTTCCATAGGTTCATTCACACTAACTTCAGCAAACTACTGCCAGTCAAATGTTGATCCACCTCAAATGTTGCTGACCTCAGCAAGTCAGATTCACCCTCAATTACTGTGACAATTTGCTCTGGCAGGATAGCCCGGTGATTGCCTGAAGCAGAGTCCCGCAGTACTGCTTTGAAATAAATCATAACACACAGAGTCTGAACCTAAGGATACAGTCTGAAGATGCCAGAGCCAGCGAAGACAGATGGCTACGATACACTTAAATGATATTTTACATCTGACAATATGAAACAGTAAACAGGTTACAACCGCAAAATAATTTTCGTCTGCCAAGTAGCAATCCAGCACACAGCATTACGGAAATCTCAAACTGCATATGGAACATCTGAGATGTTAAACCAGCACTGCAAGGTACTTTAAGCAAGCATTGTGGCTAGGAAGGCATTATGGCTCCCTACAGATGTAGGCTAAGCTAATGCTAGATGGACCGGAAACAAAGAAAGTGTTATTTGGAAGTAGGCTGTTTCCTAATTTCCCTTCCCACATGAATTGGATGAGCAGTTATTTATCCACAGCGCAGAGGAGGAAAAAGGAGCCTCAAAGGTACATAAAGATATGTAGACTGGTACAACAGGAATCCAGAAGTCATGATTCACGCCTGGTTTGTGGTTGCTGGGCTGTGCGAGCCTCCAGCCAGTCTCACCTGGACACTTACGAGCTGAGGGCAAGAGGCCAGGCCAGCCATTCAGCAGCCTCTTAGTCCATCCTGCAACCTCTTTCAGCTGCAAGGGTGGGAGGATTAAAACGATAGTATTGTGCCGGGAATTGCCGGTTTCAGAAATCATCTTTCTGCTTATTTTTTCACTTGCTCCAGTTGTGAATCCTTAGGAACCACTAGGACACACTGACCCGCTGTGTCTTGGAGAATGGCAGCCACCAGGTGATTAACCCCTTTGCCCTCTGCTGTTCAGTTTGTGACTGATGCTGCATTAATTATTTATGTTCCGTATACTAACCATGAAGATGTCAGCACCACTCAACACGTGTCACACCTACAACTTCCACGGAGGGCATGAGCACCAGGGCTTGAACCCACAGGTGAGCTGGATAACCCTCCAACCTGGGTGAACTGCTAAGGCCAGTAAATGGAATCATTCTTAATGGAAAAAAAGAATTAAAGTGACTTTTTCAGAAAAGAAAAACAGCTGTTCAAGCCCTACCTTATATGTCTGCAATGCTGCAAGCTCAGAGGAACATGGGATCTGATACATGTCTGACAGGGTCTTCTCTTGCCTTGTGACATGTGTGCACAGTTACCACCTGCCACCGGTAAGAAACGCATGTATGGTCAATCATCTTTCTCTTATAAGAGAGATATTATAATTATTATGTTATAAATATTATAAAGCCTTTATAATATGAACATGAAGTAATTCAGTAATAATTCTATTTATAAAGAATTTGAATTGCATTTATAAAGAATTTGTTGTTAATTTAACAGCTAACTCTGTAGAAAAAATCTGTCCTTAAACTTCTATTAAACTTGTATTTTAAAATTGTCATGTGCTGATTTGCTGGTGCCTGCCTTGTTTTGAACTGTAGGAATGTTGAAAATACTGCAACTACTTTATTTTCCAGGAAGTTATACTGATCACTTTGGTTAGCTAGGACCAAAACTAAAGGACATGATATTTTTTTTAGATTAGAGCGTTTGGATTGTTTGCAAAACTTGGGTTTTGGTAATTTAGCACAAGTTGTCATAATGATATATTGAACTGAGACATGTAGCAGTGCAAGTTTCATGTCAGTGATTTATGTGGTCAATAAGAAACACACTCACAAAAGTATTAATCATTATAGATCTGCCTGCAGTGCCTCATTACCGCTCCATGCCAGGTCACTGAAGGCTCCTCTGGCCAGCAGAGAATGACACGATGCTGCCATTGCCTGTTAAACCAATTGAGGAAGATGCTAAAGGAACAAAGTCCTTAAAATATTCATTAGTTTCTAGAAGCACATGTATCTTCTTAATTAGCTTTGTCACTGGATCAAATTAACAAGGTTTTAATGACAGTTAGTAAGTGATACATTAATTAATTTAGGAAATGATTCACTTTCTCTGACTTTTTTAATTTGCTTCTAATAAAATAAATTCTGGCATGAGTTTTTCAATTAGGCATGATGTCCTTATTTCACTTGGTGCAATATTGCGGCTTGAACACCAGGATAGGACGAGTACATTCAGGCAAAAAATTAGTGTGATTAATTCCAAATAATTGTGTGACTTCTGAAGTAAATTTTTTCTTTTCCAAAAATCTGTGCTTGTTCGGTTTTAGCTAGAGATTTATTAGCAACTTTACCATACTTACAATTCTTCCATACCAACCTAAAATACACTTAAGTACTGCTTGATTAATATTATTTCTCAGACACTTCCACTATATGGCCATATACACAACATAAATTCTACGTGAATAAAGAAACAAACGAATAAAAAGCAATCATCATAATAAAGAGCCATTATTTCAGCAATACCTGACTAGACCAACTTCCTGTCCAAATCAATCAAACCGCTCACCTTAGCACCAGCCTAGAGCTTAGTAAAACATATGTATTATAATTATGTATTTTATCAGTACTTATGCAGCCACATGCAAGAAGGCCAAGCTAGCACTCTACCAGTAATTTTAAACCCACTAAACTTTCTGATTTGTGTTTGACTTTCCAGTCAAAAGAATTGCATGAGGCACTCTGTTCTGTGAGGTGCAGGAATTAATCTGATAACTGCAGGTGTCGATACAGATCTGCTTTAAGGGATCTAGATTATTTCTTTAACAAATTAAATGAAGAAGAAAATAAAGGTACAGTATTAGCTTCAGTATTAGGATGCAAATACCAGCAATATATTCTGAGGTTGCTCTGATTACCCAGAACATTTATGTTTGTAGAAGACACTCTCCCTTTCACATCCTCTGGGCTCTTTAATCAGCCTTTAATCAGAATATGAAATCTTAGCCATAAGTCTTGGCTCTAGAAATCTACAGTGCTTCCCAGATGGCTCTTGAGGTAACATCAATCATCCTTCCAGCCTTGAAAGACTCTTCATAGTTAACAAACCCCTGATGACTGATTACTGAGATGTTATCTCTAGTTCCACTTTTCAGTGAGTGTTTCAAGTCGAAGTAGCAAGGTGTAGCCATGTGCTAACACTTCTCCTAAGTATCTGTGGTTTTGCTTTTGGCCAGATGAGCAAAAACCTGCATCCTGACTGCACAGAGCTATGCAGAGGCTATTTTATGTGCAAGTGCTAACATGGAAATGGGGGAGAACCTTTCGGCCTAAGAAACTTTAAACCTGTATCTCCTACTGTCTAGGAAAGCATCCAAATCACAGTTCACAGGGTGTGACTGGAGGGCTCACATACAAGTCCGTCCCCTGCAATAACAAGCAGCAATGAAACAGTTAATTGTGCAGGGGAGGAGGAAGAGACAGGAAGGGGAATATCTGATCACCATGGATACAGGTACCATGGACCATGAAGAAAATTCCTCACACCTGCAAGAGCTTTCGGTCTATTTGCAGAACAAAAGCCACAACTTAAAAAGTCCACACAGTGATATATGCCCCAGGAACAGAATAGGCAAGCATAGGCTTTGCTGAGTCTGTGGTGCCTTAAAATAGTGGGTAATTCACTATCAGGCCTGAAAGGAGTAGCAAACTCACCACACTTCTCCTCTCCCAATCCCATCCTGCCCTGTTCTCAGTCTGGAGCCCTCTAGTCATGTTTAGGTATTTAATTCACAGGATGGTTTGTAGAGGGGGTCAGGATCTTACCCTGGGGCTGCACTTGGCAGAAGGCACCAGAACATTAAGTAAATGGATGCTTAGCATCACTTTGATACCAAGACAATAGGTTGCCCTGAAAATCCCCACCTCATATTCAGAATATGAAAAGCTCCAACTCACAGTCCCTGTTCGGAGCCCAAACTCCAGAACAAGAATACAGCATTTTAGTACCACTTTCCAAGCAGAAGCAAAGCTCTTCAACGAGGACTGCGGTGTCAATTGAAATATGCAGCTGTTTGGCTGCTTGCTGCATTTACATATTGTCCTCTTCGGTTTCATGGCTGTCAGACTTTTCATTAGCATCCTCACAGCAACTCTCAATAACGTGCTTTAAAATGGCTTAAATGTACCTTCTGGAAAGCAGGAATGCTTAATATATCTACTGATATTACAGTGACCATTTGAGCTTTCCAGGATCCCTCTTGTTCCTGTCCTAAAGAAAGCATAAAAAATACAAATTCTTTGAAGCAAAGCTCTGAGTGATGACTCCAAAATTTCTTAGGGTAATGCCATGCCATAGAAGCGGAGGGAATTTGTGCTTTGCAAACTCCAACAAACTGACTTGAAAACTATTTTTTTTAGCATATTTTTTCAGTTTGTGGAGAAATCTGAAGCCTCGTGAGTAGAGACATACTGCTCTTCGCTGTGCAGCAGTGTTATAAGCCACGTGTTACACATGTGAGTTATAGGTGGAGTTTTTAAGAGCCTTTTCTCCATTCACTTGGATCAATGTAAATCAGGAGGACCTACACTGCACTTGGAAAGCTAGAACCTGCATTATAAATTCAGGAAAATGCTAGCAATATAATGGTGGCATATCAAGGCAGATAAATACAGTAATAATGCTGCAAAGCAATGATTTCCTGAGGTATTAGAACATTTGCACCTAGTTATTAACAAATTCTCCCTACTGTTTCAAGAAAAAGTACTCTTTTTTAATATTTTGTTATGTTATCTTTTACTAGCAAGAGGCTATAATATCTCCACAGGGAGCAGTGAACAAGAGAGCCTCTTTTTTTCAGAAAAGGGCACTACGAATCTCCTGGTGAAAAACAGAATGGGCTTTTATGTTTGTTAATAAACCTCCTACTCTGCTCCAAAACATTCAGATGAAATTATATTTTTACTGAAATAGAAGTAAATTACTCTTTTTAACTGGGGTCTTCAGGTCTTTCCATAACACATAAAGCAAGTAACAATGAAAAATGAGCTAAAAATGCAGAGGCAATAGCATGCCTCTCACCACACCTTTTGCTCGCAGACATGAGAGATATTTGCACAGACCTCCAGACCCCCCCAGCTTTGTCTGGACTCATCTTGGCCCACACAGAGCTCTATTTTAGCTGTAGCAGCAATTATCTAACAACCAGGTAACCGTAGCCCACTTTGGTTTAGCTTTTGCTTAGCTTTGTAGAAGCATGTGTTGCAACACGTATTTCTGCAACTGACAGATATTCAGTGCAGTGACTGTAGAATAAAAATGCAGCCTGGAGAATCATAGAATCATAGAATCATAGAATTGTTAAGGTTGGAAAAGAAGTGCGGGCAGAGGAGACCAAGCACCCAACATGTAAAACACACCGTATATAGCTCGTTCAGATGCAAATTGGACTCATGAACCAGTGAAGAAAGAGCAAGGTGTACAGCCTTTACAGAAATAATGCCACGCCGATCCTAAAGTGAGAAGGAAGAAACCGCCACCAACATAATCCTCAGGATGCTGATGGCTCCCTGCAGCTGCCCCTGCTACTGAAACCATCCATGTCGGGACACAGAGGGGCAGTGAGAAGATGAGGCAGAGAAACGGGGAGACGATAGCAGGAAGTTTGTGCATGTAACATAATACATTCCACTGCCTGCATCTGCTAAACCTATCCATTTTAATATAATTAAAGTTTTATAATGGTGTCACAATAAAATTCTGTAAGTTCAAAATTATATCAGTTTTCCATGTGATCTGCTTTTTTCCAACCAAGCAGCAGTATCTGGAAATTACACTGTCATATGGCAAATTTAAGGAGATCTGCAGAGGAAGGACCAATGTACTCACAAGATGCCTGATTCAATTTTTTTTAATATCCAGAAGCCATAAAAAATTTAATTTTTTAGGGCTTCTGTCCTGCAAAATCCAGAGTATTTTTGTTCTAAATTAAATTGGACCCAGAGAAAGGAAGAAAATCTCCCTGTAAAAATTAGACAAATATGGAATAACATTAGAAATGACCTGCTAACTGCCTTATGAAGTCTAATTTCATGATACATCTGCTGCTTAACTAAACAAAACTGTATTACACTGCAAAGAGATGACAACTCAATCTGATAATTTTCCTGGTGTCATTCCTCACAAATGACTTCATCCTTGTGGCAGTATGTAAAGGCCTTTAGAACAAAAAGGAAGCAGCAAAGGTTGATGCCATTGCAATCCCTTCCCTCTATATAGGGTAAAAAGAGAGCCTCGGGGGGTAATAGTGGCCAATGCAGAGAAAGAGGAGTGAGACTATGACTTTTTTTAAAGTGTCACCATCAGAAGCTCAGAAATGCTAGGTGAGAAAAGCTCCTCTCCTTTCCAGTCAACCAGTTTTCTCCCAAAAGTGGGATAAAATCTAAAAGACAGTGGGAAAGGACAACATGGGAGGCTTCTTGCTTTGGCATAAGGAATGGAGAAGGATTTTCAAATAGCATGCAGAAGAGAGGGTGATCAGAGGCACCCTTCACAGGCTGTGGAAATGGGATGCAAAGCCAGCCCTGGAGAAGGCCATTATGCCTGCAAGACTTCTGAATTGAAGTAATTTTGTGTTTTGACTTTCATAGCCAGTTTGGTAGTAAGCAGACCAGGCGAATTTAAACTGCCTGTTGTGAAAGAATAGCTCAAGGCATAACTTTGCTGCAAAATTCATTTTCTTCCTCACATACATACCCACACACTTACCCCCAGTTTCTTCTGCAATACAGAAATAAAATAACACCTGTTTTATTCAGTTAAGTGTGTAACTGCATCTATTTGGAGGTTCGCGCATCCTTGATAAGCTGCCATGAGGTTACCCTGAAAGAGCTTCCTAACTTCCAGCAAGACACCACCACGCTCAAAGCTGTGTTTAATCCTGCAGCAGGGAGTCTCTGACTTGCATTGGTGCCATCAAAAATACCAAGGCTCTCTTCTTGCTGTATGTGAACCTACTGACTTTGGCTAAGTCATAGGAACAAATTCTGTAGGACAAAAGGCAGGGAACATCCTCCATCGCCAAGATCAGGAAGCAATATCGCATAAATCCAATCAGCAGCTCAACAAGTTTCTATGAATCAGAGCAAAGTCAGAAATCTGGGGGGCTTGGCCACTCCTGCTGCTGCTGGAAGGCTGTTCTGATGCCTCCCTTTTCAGTACCACAGGGCAAATCTACCCAGATGGATGTGGCTGTGTGTTTGCTCTGCCCACTCTTCAAGCCAGCTGTATGCAAACTGCAATCCAGAAGCCACATAAATACATTAGCACTGACTGTGCCTGCAAGGGAGATATGCACTCAGGCCCAGGGCTGTGCTATCACAGACAGCTACCATCCGTCAGAGGAACAACATGTTAGAGCAACAACATGTTAGAGCAACGTGGAGGGTGGGTTGGGTTGAAAGTACAAGTTCCTATGTCAGTTCCTATAGACAAGCTCATTATTCGCTAAGGCTAAATGTTCCACAGGTCATAATTTTTTCATAAATATGGATATCATGCACAATTCAAAGCGTTCCACAGTGAATTCAAGCATTGAGGCTTGACCGATAAACAGATATTGTGTTGACAATGTAATTGCCTATTTTTTTACTCATTGGTTATATCTAGCAAAACAATAATCATACTATTTTTTTGAAAGCAAAGCCTATTTCACTTAGAAATGAATTACAGAACAAATATTTTAAAATTTCAAGTAATTACCTAAAGTGCTTTTATTGTTTTTCAAAATGTACTGAAGCTGCAATAGAAAAACAATCAGACAGAAAAACCAGGAGAAATTAATTCCTGCCTCAATTAACACTTATCTTTAAGAAGAAAAAAATAGTCCATCCCTGCTACAAGTATTTCCACTTGTATTCCACAAGTGTTTCCCCTGAGAAGCAAGCTCAGGGAGGTAGTTTCAATGGTTAGTAGCACTCTATTTTAGAAACACATCTTATTTTTACTGGAACTTGTCCAGTTTCGGTTTCTGGTCACTGGGACGTTTCCTGCAGGGAGCTCACACCTTGCCTGTCACCAGATTAGCTGTGCCGTGGATGCCAAGGGACCAAACCTGGCTCCGCAGGAAGCCAGACTGAGCAAGATCGCCATCTCAGACCACTGCTTCAAGGGCTCATCTTACTTCTCCACTTCTCTGGGGAATTTTCTTCTCCCGTTATTTCATACAACAGCAGGCAGTCTAGGTTTTCCTATTCTTTAACCATTCCTGCAGCTCTTTCAATCTTCCCAAATTGTCAATGTTATTCTCTAATTCAGGTCTTGCTTGATATTCCTCTTTTTTATACATTGCCACATTAATATTAGCTCTTGTGGCTACTTGCCCAGTAGGTTGCAGTAGGATTTCATGGTCAGTTGGCTCTCCATCATAAAGCTGCAACACTTCCAGAATTCCTATTCTCTGGGATGCTATGCAAAGATGTCTAAATATGCCCTGCCTGCTCTCCATATCCATTTGTGTAACTGTAACAAAAATACAAAAAACTGTATCCAAATCACTGAGCAATTCAGTTACTCTTTGCTTTTTTCCAATGCCTCTGGACTTGTTTGGTATCCTAACATTTTCTCAGTCAACACTAGCTGTCCAAAGACCGCTAAAGTGAAGATACAAGACCATATTCTTATTGAAATTCCTCCTAATTACTCCAAGAACAAAAAATATTTATACACCATCACAGAGAATATGATCTTCATTAGCTGAACTCCTCCCCAAAAGAGAACTGAAATATGTAATATGCAATTCTGTTTTTTTCAGATTAAAATTAAGTATTCAAACAACTGCACCTAAAGTGGTCCAATACCACTGTCAGACAATTCAGATAATTAGAACTCCTTCTGGTCTTTCTAGACTTGTTCCCATTGCCTTTTGCCTTTCCAGAAACATTCCCCAGTTTTTCTGATTGTTTCTTAATTCTTACTTTATGATCTTCCACAATACTCCCAGAGAACCCCCCCCCCTTTTTTTTTTTTTTTGATCACTGTATTGTGGGTTTGGCATCTCGTAAAATGCACTTGAATGGCTCCTAATTGTTATTTTCATTGTTCTGCTCAAATCCTCTCTCTGCCTGAATTTGCTTACATTTGGGTTTTGAGCTTTTGGAAACAGTTCCTTGTAAACTACCAAGTATAACTGTTTTTTGGTATGTTCATAACACAGATCATATGAATATAGCACACACATATAGTAGACACCAGCTAATTATGCATCTTGAGTTTTCTTTAAAACTTTGATCTAGGAGTGTTCAAGATCTTTTGTGACAGAAAAGCAGACTGAAGCCTTAGAGTCCACCAGTGAATCATTTCCTTGCTGGGGCCGAAGTTAAATATTTCTTAGCTAAGAAATACTCTAAAAATAGTGAGAGCAATGCTGATGTCTAGTGTTAGAGAACAAAATAGTCAAAGGATGATGAAGAGGAAGTCAAAGATGCATTGTAAATATGAAAGTGGAGGGAATGTAAGAGCATTAAAAGCAGAAAGATACAGCTAACAGTGTGAATAATTATGTTTCTGTGGTGACTGGCCAAGTAGGACAAAATCTCAGAGAAACAAACTTAAACTAAACTGAATTGTTGATTTCCACCTATTTAAAACCAACAGATTGACTTCAAAAATAAATTCAGCTTTGTGAGATTTCCTCCTTAATTCTTTATTTTGCAACATTTGAAAAATGAGCAACCTCATATAAAGTCAGAGTTGGGTTGGGGAAAGGACGGATACAGTTACATGTTTTAGGGAATAAATGAAACAAATGCTTAATATATTACAATCTTTTCTCACATGTATTGTGAAGTGAAGATCAAGCTTTGGACAAGAGAAAATTAAGCCTTGGGAGGCTGCAGCACTCAAACACAGATACACTAGATGAGGGATAAACTTTGCAGCCCTTTTGTTTGGTAGGGTAGGAAGGAGGTAACCGGTGAATTAATCGGGACAAAGGTTCTTATTGTCAAGATTGTTCTTTTCTCTGTGTGTCTTGAAAAAAATGGAAAATCTCAATTGGCAGAAAAATGCTGGTGACATTAGACAAGGATACAAAGAAAGTCTGACTGTAGCAATGGGAGTTGAGAAATTACTAAAGAGTGTTATCATGAAATGAAAATGTCTCCTCAGGAGAAAAACCAGTGACAAGCAGATGTCTTGAAAAATCAGTGACAAAAAGATGTGCAAATATATAGGCATATATTTGAGAATAATAATAAAAAAAAAACACCAACCAAAAAGAAGGAATTCGTCATGGAATGGTGGATTTCTATTGGAAATAGGAGGAAATTTTTCAAAATCTATTTAAAAATGTTCAAGTCTAAGGCTGACAAGGCTACTCCCGCCTTCTTTGGAAAAACAAACAAACAAAAAATGATCCATAAGCCTACACATTTCTAGTCTTGCTACTGCCAAAAGAGCACAAAACCTTCAAGGGTCTTTTATGGGACCTTTACATACAAAGAATGAAATGGAGAACAATTCAATGACCTGCTTTTAGTGGGATGTATAAGGCTACCTAAGCCTGACTTTCCATACTGAAGCTTTGTAAAAGCATTAAATCACTTGTGCATTTGAAGTACCGGGACATGAATAAGTATGTGTGAGAGGAAATTTGAAAGGGACAAACATACAGAAAATCCCCTCAGCCAACTTTCTTGTTGCTTCCTTCAGGAAAAGTGACCATATTTCTAATCAGAGGCTGTCCAAGGTTCAATATAAAACATTAAACAAGGTTCCCCAGAGACAGCTCACCCTGGGAAGGGGCTTCCTGCCCCTTCCAGCATTGCTGTGGGCGAAGCTTGAGTGGCAGCTGCCCTCCGAAGCCTGCTCACCTCTTGGGCAGGTAACTTGGCACTGGATGAAACAGAAGAGGTCTTGGTCTCACACAGGTCAATAGGAATCCCTCAACTGAAGTCCTTCAAAATCTGGAAAAAAATCTGTCCAAAATAAGGAAGTTTGGTGGGCTAGGAAGTACAAGCAGAAGATTAGATTGGGTGTGCATGTTAATGGGCATTTGAGGTTACCTCCATTTAAAACTCTGGAGACAGGTTGTATTTACAGCTGTTATTGTGGAATGGTTACTTCCCAATAACACTCTGGACAGCATCTTTTCATTTTCATCAGGCTATGAAGCCATAATCTTTTATTTTTTGTTTCATGTCCTTGTAAGGTCATTGTAGCACATGCCACAAATCAGTATTGTTCATCTATCAAGAGCCAAGGCAGGTGCAAAATGCAACATTAAAAGGTTCAAGCCAAGATCATATATTACACCAGATTTCTTTCAGCAACAACAGTGGTTGTTACAGACGTAAATATCTGTATTTAAGTACAAAAACATTGGGATTTAACAAGTCCAAATTAACATACTGAAATGGCTAATGGCTAAATCATGTGAGAAATTTATAGAAACAAGTATGAGATAAATTTTTTGGTAAGAAACTGTCTCCTACTAGAGTATGAGTACCTACCTACAGCTGTTAGATATGAGATGTAATCCTGAACACAGATTTTTGTATGCTTGTATGAAGTGTAAATATCTTTAAAATACAGAATATTGAAGAAAGCTATTTGCTTATAAAATACCATACCAATCGAAGAAAAAAGTTGTCATTTCAGCAATTATTTCAGTTCCTGCTCCAGTTACATGATAATTTTCTTATCAGTAATCTTTCTAAGATCTCACAGTCAAAGTGGTTTTATTTTCCTGGGCATGTGTCCATTAGCTATCATGCAGCACCATCTGGTGGACATTTTCCTAGCTATGCTACTAGATTGCCCTTTTTTTCTGAAATCATTTCACTACCAGGTGAAGGCAGAGCAGAACTTGCTGAGGTCTGTGTGAGATCAAGGGTTCTCGTGGACCCCAATCTGGGCCAATACTAGTTCCCGAAGTCTCTCTTGGATAGTTATTTAACGTCTTTGCCTCAATTTACATGTTTAAGAGTCATTAAGTAAAAGCTAATTTTTCTTCGGTTTCACAGTGTTTTTTCAAAATAATTAAGTTGACTTAAAAGAATGGGATTTGCCCTGCTTTCTACAAAGAGGTACAAGCACACAGAGTGGTATTTAAATGTTTATTATTATTGTTGAAAAAAGTACGGTTTACAAGACATTGTGTCTCAAAATTAGCCACATATACAAGGTAAATGAAAAAAATTATCAGAGAACTTCCCAGCAGGGCATGCATACATTCTGTAACATGTAAGCATAACCCCGATCATGAGCCTTTTTCCACCATCTACTCATTATGAAACAAGAACTAGCTTTCATCTATCACAGGAAATCCTTTCTGCAATCTTGGCACCAGCTGTCACCAGCCACCTAATTAAAAACTGCGCTCAGCTGTTGGGAACCCCACAACATGTTTAGACACTTTAAAGAAACTGACCCCTGCTAGATATTGGTTTGCTACTCGCAAAGGAATATAATATTCCACATGCACCAAATCCCTTTACAATCATGTTAATCTTTCAGCAATACTAGGGAGAATACAGCTAACACAGGGAATAGGATGGGAGAGTTGGCAACATATTGGAAAAGTGGTTAGAAATAGTAAACCAACAAAAGCTATAATTTATTTGCATTAATGAGAAGAAACTAGAAGTGTCGGGATTCCTCTGTTTGGGTTACTATGCAAATCACCAACGAAGATTTCATCCCCAAACCCTCATTTCTAGAGGCTTGATTGCTCACCAGAGTTTTACTTTAAGATCAAATAAGCCAGAAGGTATTTCACTTCCCTCTGCTGCTGCTCGTTCCTGCATCTGCACCAGCCTCTCCTTCTGCAGGCAAAAGTAGCCATGAGGCCAATCTGGCCTGGGGAGCTTATTGCTTCCTGCTGCTGTTGGATCCATGTCAACTTGGATTAAGTCCCCTGTTCAGTTTCCCACACAGCCAACACAAACTTGTGCTGGCACAAAGGAGATTGCAGAGACAGAGCAAGCAATTCCCTACACATAGATAATATACTCGTAATACACAACTCAACACAAGAAATTTGGATAGGATGACATGGATCAGTAACGGTAGCAACCGAGCACCTCAGCATCTCTCTCTCTGGTCTCTCCTGGTCTCCTTCATCACTTACACCAAAAAAAGCCAAACCTATTCCAGGAATGAAAGTTTGAAGCTTCTACTTCAAAATTTTACTTCTAATACAAGATGTGCATTTTTATTATATTATATGCATGAAACAAAACTATTATTTGATCAAATCTTTTGCCTTTAAAAAGAATTACATAAACAAGTTCAGTCACAAATTGCTGCCAAAAATGCCTGATATATTCCAGTCTTCTTAAGGAAAAGTGAACTATTTTAGAAAAAAAATTTACAGTAGAAAAATTCTAAAGATAGGTTTCAATACATCACATTTCTAAAAATAACGCTGGGAACAAACAACAAACGCTTTTTCCTCAGCCCAGGTTGTCTGAGTTGCTGTAAAAAGTAGGGCCACATGACATTGGGGCTCTAACTACAAGTAAACATTAATAATGTGCTTAAATCTAAAAGCAAAGCTAAACAGCAGATGTGGTAATGGAACATTAAGCATTGTGGATGGACATGATCTATGCTCCTCAGCAGAGGAAGAAAAGAAGCCAAAAGAAGCCCCAGAACATATTTTGGAGTTCAAGAAGGCTGCAAGAAGGTCAGTCATATCAAGAAGAGAAGGCAGATTCAGGAAAAGAAAAATTGTCAGAAATAGTTCTTGAACAATGTTCTGAATGACCTCACAGCTTCAGAGATTACACAACTCTTTTCAATTTATAGCATATGCTATAGGATATAAAAACATCCTAAGAACTTGCTGGTGCAGCTCCTTAGGCGAAAGGAGGTGCTTGGGGACCAAACAGGAGCAGCAACTACCTGTAGGAAGTGAAGGCCGGAGCGAGAAGTTGGGCCATGGAAGTTGTGCAGGAAATACCCTCCCCTCAGTTTTGCCACCTTTTGGTACCTTGTTGCTGATCTGGCTTTAGAAATGTCTCCATCAGAGTCACAGTTCAAGGCCCTCACAACAGGGAAAACCTGGTTTGGGGCCAGCCCCTTAGCCACCTATGGCAGCTACTGCACAAACCTGAGAAGTTCATGGGGATATAGAATAAAAAAATTGAAGGGATGGGGAGGGGGGGTGGTGGTGGTGGGAAATTCAAGGATCTATTGCAATGCATTAGCAAATAGATAGAATGATTACTTACCTTAGAGTAGCCACCTACTTTTTCAAGATACATTGCTTTTTTTATACAGAACTGGAGTCCATGTACTTCTTGTAGGTTAAAACCCATGCTCCTTAGTACAAAATTTCTGTGGGCATCTCTGTCTAATGGTACCATCCTTTGTGATGCACCCAGGGACATGAAGAGTAGGAGGTCTTAAGTACTGCTTCGCTTATGATGTTGTGATGTGGTTGAGATGTTACCATAAAAAAGACCACACAGAACCAATTAAAGGAACAAGCACCATGTGGTGGACTGTATCCAGACAACAGGAAAAAAAAATTTATTTCCATAAAATTATTATAAAAATAAGAAGTGCTGTTACTAATTGTGAGTCCCTCACACAACCAGCAAAAAAAAGTAGAGACTTAAGTGATGGCATAAGTCAGAAATCAGGAACTGACAGGCTTAATACTAATACAGCCAGTTTTGCAGACTTCTGAATGCAGATCAATGCAGAACAGACTGCTTTTTTACATACACTTTGTACTCTAAGGATTGGGGTTTTTAACTGATAAAACTTGGGATTTTTATCTGATAAAAGATATGAAAAGTGTTGTCTTGAAAACCTTCATTCAGTTTAAAACTGGCTTCTCTTCTTTTGGCAACTTTAGAGACAACAGAACATTTTAAAATCAATAAAAGTTTTTCTTCCAATAGTTTATACCAGCTTAATCAAGGTCATTTAAACCAAATTTTAATTCTGTTTGATGTGACTGAATTTGTAAATTGGATTCATATGCCCATTTTCACGTATTTGCAACCAGCCAGCAGTGCAGTTTAAATTACTAATGAACATGTCCCTGGGTGTCATGCATTAAGCTTCACACCACAGCTATGTGGGCTTTCATTTATATCTGAAAGGCAACTACCATGATATTGACACAAAGAAATTTTAAAAAACCTGATTGATACAAGAAACAGGTATAATAGACAAGCATAAAATCAAATTAAGATACTTTAAAAAAATCTCTATTGTTTTTCCTGTTACACTTTTCTTTCATGTTTCTTTTATTGTATTTATCATTTAATGGATGCGGGTTTCACTACCTTGCCTTTTATCTCCATTTTTCAAATCAGACATATTTCTCATGAAATCAATACTGTTTTTAATGCCACGGGTGAATTTAGTCACAGCATCTCTATGGAAGGGGCACAGTCAGAGATTAATTTGGCTCGCTTTACAAGAATATTTATCAGCACCCTGAAGCTGTCTGTTCGTTATGACCTGATGCAAAACCCAAAAGTCAACTGAAGGACTCCAGTTAATATCAGCAGGGTCTAGACCTATCTTCTCTATAATACCTGGCAGTATTACAGTCAGGTCTGATTGTCGGATTTAAATCAGCTATTTAAAGAAAACTTTACCTTACAAAGTTGCATATTGTGCAGTATTTTTCACATAGTAAATCTGCAAGAATATGATTGAAAACCTGCAAGACAAAAATTAAAGCTATAGCTCTGGAGAAAAGTGCAGAGTAAGAAATAAAATATCAGTAAATCTGATGATAGAAAAGCTGATGTCAGGTTCCTGGAATGTATTAATTAGCTTTAACCTTGGTTGTTCAAAGATGATGATAGTGTACAATTATAAGGACAGTTCTTTGACAGCATTGAGGCATCTGAAGATGTAAACAGGTACTTAGCAGAATTTTCAAAATGTATATTTAAACCCCAGATAGTTTCACAAACTTTACTTCTAGGTTTGTGTGTCAGAAGATTTTGGAAAGCCAAGATTACCTCAGCTAGATCTTCTGTAATGTGTTATTCATTTAGTATTACAAACTAATTTAGACTGTAAGTTCATCAGGTCAGTATCTGTCTCTTACACAATAGTTAGTGCTTAACAAGTAACAAATACAACTAATATAGCATGAGAAATCACTGCATATCTCCTTTAAAGTAATTTGCTGTCTTTTTCTGGCTGTTTTTTAATCCACTAGAAGTTAAGACTCAGATGCTTTTGATGACGTAAGAAACACTGTAACATACCATTGTCACGCAAAAGCAACTAAAACTGTGTTGAGGCAAATATCCCTGCTGGGATGAGAAGAGTGAGAAAGGTGGGCATTCTGCTGTGCACAAGTCTCAGCCGAGCTCCTTCTGGTCAAACTTCTCTGGACACACCAGTGGGGACACAATGGGAGTTCTTTTCAGTGTGTCACGTGCACTCCGGGCGATATGATACCACGGACACCAAGCACTGGGTAGCCACCCCCCGCAGACTAGATGTACCCAGGAAAGGTTCGTAAGAAATCAACAATTTTCAGAAGGAAGAACCGTAATTACTCCTTTTTACAGAGGATGAAAGAGATACACAGTATTAAAAAGCGGGTTAAAGATGAAAGTATAATGTCAGGATTAAAATTTGGAAGTTGCTGGGTGTCCGGACCCTTTTCAGTTTATTTTGCTGATTTTCTGCTTGCTTTCATTCACGATCACTGTTCTCTGAATGCCTTTACCTTTTGCACAAAATTGCACTGAGCCCTGACTGATCAAACACAATGAAATACACGCGTAACTCCATTGCCCTTCACAGCTTTTATAAAAACACACGTAAGTGAGAGCGATGGCTTACACACAAGATTCAGGTTTTGTTTGCAAAGATGCTGCAATCAAAACACATGACTCAGTTTGAACTTTGCTGGTGAAAGCTTGTGTATGGTCATTCACTCTCAAAGCGAAAGAGGACCTATTCCAGACAGGAGGGTGAATCCAGCCTGACCAGGAGACCACTCTACATCTAGGAGTTAGTGATCCACACAACATTTAACCTGAGTAGGTAGTTAACCTGCTGCAATTACTGGCAATTACATCACCTGCACGGCCTTGCCTTTAACTAAAAGCGCAGGAAGAAATTCTCACATGAGCATCCTTTATGAACAGAGTTTTTTTCTTGTAAGAAAAGTATATAATAGCTCAAACGTCTAGAAAGAAGGAAACCCCTCCATGGAGGGGATCTGCACTACATGCCATGAGAAAATCCATCCAGGGCCTGCCTGATGCTGCACAAATGCAGGGTGCCCAGCATCTGAAGGGGATTTACTCACTATCTATATTCCTCTTTTTATTATGTCTTAATACAGACCTATTTAGTTAAGCCATTTGTTGTCCAGCATTTCTTACTGAGACCCAGAAAGAATGCTGCACCATCCCTTTCTCACCTTCCCACTTCTGCTGCTGGTGAAGAACAGAGGATTTACAGATGAGTTTGCACTGATTTAAGTAAAATTACAAATTAAGGTATAACTGTGGTTTCAACTTGTGGCAGGACTTCTTTAACTCAAAATTTAGCTCTAAATCTGATATCCAGGTCATTGCACCTTTCACTGCTCATTTTTTCTATCTAATGAGAGAAGCACCCAGCTACCTGCCTAAAAAGGTCCTGTTTTAAAAAAATGCTGAAATATACACTGAAGATGCGAGATACTATGAAGCTCAAAACATTGTCACTGAAAATTCTTAGGGCACATATGTCAGTCTGGAAACTGCTGCTCAATAGTCTCATGAAACAATAAATAGAGCATCATGCTGCCTTCTGAAGCAACTTCACAGGTTTTGAAAGACCCCTCAGACCCTTCACACTTGGTTTGCTTCTCCCGTTATGACATTTTTCAAAGACAACCTAGCCTAGGAGGTGAAAGCACTGCACCAAGTAATTAAAGAACAAAAACTGAGAAACAAAGCCTTAATTTAAAGAGCAAGTGGAAGCTCCACATTTACCTCTGCCAGGGACAGCCAGCGTGCCTGGCAGCAGGGCATGCCTTTAGTAAGACAGAAACTTTACTTTAAAAATGTGCCATCAGGTCTATTAGGGAAAGCATCAATAATTAAAGTTAATGCCTGGAAACTGGCATCAGCTACGGGTATGATGACTCAGCCTCTTGGAGATCCATTCATTACATTCAACTACAAAAGCTAGAAGTTATAAAAAATGCATGAATAAATTCTTTAAGTATTAACACGCTACTTCTTTAAATGTTTGTTCTGACCCAGGTGGCGCTGCTCTGACTTTCTCTGCAGCTTCTTTTCACTTAAATGACCTTAGATTATTGTAGCTGTCTCTCAGGATTAAACAAATTACTCTCTTAAAAATGTATTATTGAAAGTTCCTACTTTGTAAGAGAGAAAATGCTCTCTGGCATCTTCTCTTCAAACTCATTACAAAATGTTAGATTTCACAGCGAAGCTTATAATCTTAAATTTAAGCATTTTGAGCTAGACGTGCCATTGGCTAAATTCACTTCTGGGCTGGGCAAAATTAAGTAAAAGCAGCCTGAGAGCTACAGAAGAGACCCCTATTTTGTGTCTCCAAATCTCACCAAGGTAAAGCAGGTAGACACAGTTCCACAGCATATTTTTGGTCAGAGGTGGTACCACTCAAGTATCTTCCACATTACGTCAACAGCAGTAACAAATAAAAACAACTTTATGGAGATCTGGGCATTTCTCATGTGGTAGAGTAAAAACACTTTTTTTTTTTTCCTGTGATTTTGGGGTTTAAGTTTCTAGATTGCATTCATTTCCTATGTTGCTTAATTTTGTTTTCAGGGTGATATATTTCAAGATTCTTCATTGATGGGTTATTTTTGGTGGGTTTTTTTCCTCCTCAGTAGGGTTTGGCTGGAGTTTATAAATTCACAGATTCACAGATTATCAGGAATAATTCTCCACTTCCTTCTGCACTTGAACTTTTCTTTTCAGAGCAAGAGGAGTCAGTAGTATTTTGCAGCTGAAAGAAGAGACAGATGTTTCAAAGAAAGAGAGTTTGAACCATGCTGCTTCTAGCTCTTCAGCCAAATATCCTGAAATTGCAAGCTACCTGTCATTCTTTCTCAAAAAGGTGATCTTTAAAATTAAAAAAAAAAA
>VZTL01011748.1:65867-85013 GCA_013400535.1 Scopus umbretta
AAAAATTACCTGGCAGCTGTCAGTAAAAAAACCCCAAAAGTAACTGAAGTCGTTACTATTAATAACTAGTAACTAGTAGTTATTATATTACTTAATGCAAGCTAGAAATAAATAGGAAATAAATATCTTGAGAGAGAAGGCATATAGTGAAAATTTCACATTTGAAAATCATCACCGTGTTGAAATACTGCTACCAACTTTCAAAAAGATCCAGTTCTTCAGCTCACATACCTCTTCTGTTGTCCTAAGTTTTATGGACCACCCATATCTTACACGTCTCAAGTGCAGACTTGACCATTATTGGCCATTAGCCATTATCCTACCAGCTAAATGCTATTGCATCTTTTTGTCATCCCTTAGTATAGCCAGGAATCAATCACTGCCAGTATATTGCAGTAAATATATTTTTTTTCAAGTATGCATACAACGGGTTGGATCTTTTAAATCCCGTTTACAGCCTCCTCTGCAAAATTATGGGGTTGAATCCTGTGATAGTTTGAGAAAGGCTTGCCAGCTTTGTAAAGCATTGAAGTCTCAGCTCCCACTGAAATTAATGATGGTTGAAAAATACCAAGCACATCCCTCCTTCACAGTCAAGCCCAGAAAGCAGCACAGGGGAAAATCCTTCCTCACAAAAAAGGCAGCTGAGAATATAACCAGAAGGCTTCCTATAATGACTTAACAATTCACTTCTTCTGGTAACAGCAGCAAGAAGCTCGCATCACAGTTAATTTTGACAAAGGCAAATGTAGTAATGTGCTGTCTAACTCAAAGCCCCTTGATGAAAGCTCATTACCGCAGCACTTCCAGCAAATGGGGAACTGCACAAAGTGTGGTTATGGCCAGAAAAGTGACTACGTAGGGATGCGCCTTCGTATCACACGATACTGATCCGACGTACTGGCGTAAGCTGCTATATCGCATTTGTTTATCTTATCAGTAAAAATCCAAAGGCATCGTGTTTTGACTAATTTTAGTAGCACGGAATGAATCCAGTTACAGAAGAATACAAAAGATTCTTTTTTGAGTCAACCTGTTCGCATTTTAAAATAAGTTCCAAACACAAATTCTTTACCTTAAGGTGAGTATGTCTGTAAGATACGCAGCTAGATATTTATCATAATTATAACTGGCATAATTTAATTGGGGACAGTTATAGCAACAAAAAAAAAAGTAATTTTATATGCAGATTTCCATGTGAACTTTCAAGACTGACAGTAGAAAATAATATATTTTCATTCAGAAATGAAGTGCTGATGTTTCTTATCAACACCAAAATGGAACAGCTAGAATTACTTATGTAGCCTGTTATCTACTTACTAACCTAGTCAGCAGATAAGTAACACTCACTGTATGTAAAGGTGAGAGTGTGGCCCAGAAATGGCTTTACAACTGAGATTAAAAACACAAGAATTACAAATGCCATGTTTGTAATATGTCTTTAAAACAGAACTACATTTTAATTCAGCATGATAGTTTTATTTTAATGAATCTCCTAAGACATCTATGATTTTTTTTCATTGAATTCCTGAAGAATTCACATCAGCAATCTATGCAGCTGATTAATAAACTTACATTTACTGCAGTAACTAACTGTTAATTCAATCTAATTATACTGTTTACCTTACTACATTTAAAAGCAAGAATGGTAAGCCAATTAGAGCTACAGATGATCGGCATTTAGCATTAGAGTGTCTGACCTGTCTGACCTTCGTGTCACTGACTATAGGAGAATCCAGAGCCCAAGCTAGGCACGTAATTTCTTTAGAGAATATTTGGAGTTGAAATGGGATTAAGAAATCTCCCATTTTGACCCCAAAGTGATTTCATGTATGGTTTGAATTCCCTTTAGAGGACTGTCCTAAACCCTGGGTGATTGCTTTGGCCAGGAGTAAATGGGCTGCCTTTGGGGGTGGAGTCTGAAGGGGTTTAGGAATCAGTACTTCAGTACCTAGAATCATGAAAGATCCAGCACTTCTGGGTATCAGCCCAGAGGGAAGAAAATTATCACACTATCACAATGTGATCAGTACCACAACACTGACACCAAATTAGTTGCCCATCCTGACAGTTTTGTCTTATCCCTTATGAAAAAAATCCAGTGAAAGTGGTCTAAAATCCTTCCTAGGATCAAGTTCTTGTGCTTCACTATGAAGTTTTGAGATCTAATGAAAATCTTCTTGCTGCACATGTTGTTTTGTCCATTGTAGGTATGACACAAAGAACAATTTCATCACCCTCCTCTTCACAGAGAGCTTCCACACAATGACAGTTTTATTTAGTCTATGGAGGAAAAACAATGAGAGGGTGAAGCAAATTTTCTCCTCAACAATCTGATTTTTTAAATCTCTGATGATAGTTTTGTTGATCCTTGGAATTCCTCCTTCCTATTATTCAGATATGGATCCCAAACTAGATGGTGTGCTCCAGGCATCTGTAATCTCCAGGAATGCCTTCAGGGTTTGTGTACCACAGCTGAAGAAAGGATGTTCTTGCAGTGCTTAAGGTTGAACATGAGCCAGCAATGTGCCCTTGCTGCAGAGAAGGCAAATATCTTTATATAAATTTTGTTTCACAGAGACTTAGTATAAAAGAAACTAAATTTGATCCTTGCCTGAATATTCCAGAATCTTCACTGGAATTGGTATTGCTGTTACTGGACAGTGTTGACCATTACGTAGCAAAATATTTCAAAAGGGGGAGTTTACAGCAAATGCCACTGCTTTGAGATCTCTACAATATATCTGTTGATTGCAATTGCCATTGCTAAAATACTGAAGAAGTTTGTCCATGCTTTTTATTTCTGCGCCACTGCACATTCATGCAAGAGGTCAAAAAAGAAAACATTTACAAGAGCTACCCCCACACTGGACCTCCAAATCCCAAGAGCTGAGGAGTCTTTTAAACTTTTTTCTGTATTCCATTACCTAGTTCACCTTAGGAAGACAAATTCTTACAGAGTTTAAACTTCAACCTCTTTCTTTATAAAACAAAGAACCACAAAGAACCACTGCTGGTTATATGATATTAATAATGCATAAAAATGCAGATGGACATCTAGCATGTGAATGGGAGACAGTCTCTCTGTTTTGGAGGGCATTTCCACCATCAAAATAGTGAAATTCATAAGGAGAAAAGAAAAGCAGAAGAAACACCCCTTTAAAATGGCTAGACTACTGCTGTCTAACTATGGGCATATTAAATATCTGCAAATGTAACAAAAAGGTTATTGTAAAAAGTCCTGTTTTTCTCAAGGCCACTGAAACTTTAAAAATGTATCTGTCATCACAATGGGAGTTGCAAAGAAGATAGAGGGTCTAGCAGTTCTGGAAGATGGTTACTGTCCCTGAATGAACCACTCAAAGCACAGATGCCTTTTAGACCCACACATGAAGTAACTGGGTGGGTAGGAGCAGATGGAGATGTTGAGGAGATGAGTTTCCTCCTGGATATATTTAGTGTAAAACAGAGATCTGCAGACATGAAATCATAGCTATCTGCCAAACACACAGACCTAGTTTGTCCTTTGTGGAAAGTGTTTTACAGTTCTGTGTGGGCTAATATCTGGCCTTTGAGCTATTATGTGGCTCTCAGAACTAACCAAGGCAGCTTGCCTCTGGGAGCTACAGTATTACAAGACAGGTGAAAGACTGCCTTGGCCTGAAGGAGACAATGCGCCACTAGGTATTTTCAGTGTTAACTGGTGCACTCCTTGAGACTAGATGTTTACCCACCCTCTTCATCTGCAGAAGGAAAGCTGCACAAGTACCTTCGTCTTCTGGATTAGCTTCTCCCTTACTACCCAGTCTTCCAAGGTATAGGAGATGATTCTTTCCATGGCTGATCACACAAAGATTTTGGTATTCAGGTCACAGAATCAGAAATGTTGTCCACCTTTGAAACAGCTAATACTAAGGGAGTAAATTAATAAAAATATGATCCTTTGTCTCAGGACACAGGGTGCTCTCTCATGCTCATTCCTACTACATGATGAAATGGGACAATATTCATCCTCTGCTCCTTTGAGCAGCTCCATCTCAAACAGCCCTTTCAAATAAAAAATTAATCCAATAATTTTGAATCTTAGAGCAAAACACTGAAAAATTTATTCTGGTTTAGTAAGTATGATATTCTCCAACATGTAAATTCATTTCTTAAAAAAGGGGGAGGAAGGAAAAAGACAGTTTGCTTGCTTTGTGCATCAAGGTCTTCACAAAATTTCCATTAACCCTTTTTGGTTTTCTGCAAGCTCTTCCACTCCCTGGATGCAGCTTACTTTTCTGGTTTTGCATCTACTTGTTTCTTTCCTTCCCATACATATTCACACACACACAAGCAACTCTGAAAAATGTGAACTCTACTGCTGAGCAAGATGAAGATTGAAAACACAAAAAACACCGACACACTGAGAGGCTATATGAACCATTACTTACTAGGAATACTATAAAGTCTCCCAATGTTAAAAAAATAAATTCTTTGTAATTATGACTAACTCTTTGTGCCTATAAATGCCTATTCAAACTCAGTGAAAATCTCTTGATAAGGCCAAGTGATAACACTCTGCAGGAAATCACCTGCACACAGTCCCCATCAGAACCATCTCGTTCATTGTTTCCATTTGTAGTTGACTAGACGTAGTGAAGAAAAGTCAGCGGGTGTCTTGGTTTTCAGCTGGGATAGAGTTAATTTNAAAACCACATCAGTGGGTTAATTGTGCTCCCTCTCTCCGTTCCTCTCTACAATATTTACATATGGAACAAGACCTCTTATGCATAATTTCTTTAATGGGTATCCTGCAGCACAGGAGATTATTATACTACATTTACTACTTTCACAGTTTTGGGAAGAACAAGAAACTAGATTTCAATGTTTTAGCTAAGTTCTTTTAAAAAACAAATCCACAAGACCATGACCATCGTGAACCAATACACTTTGCTAAAACATACAGAATGGTTCCTTTGACATTTTCAAATTGTGTTTCATTACTGTAGCATAGCTTGACCATTATTCGGGGCTTGATTTATCTTTGCGAATATTAACTTTTATTTGCTTAGTATTGACAAAAGAGCCTGATTAAAAATACTTAACCTTTTATACCCATCTAGAACCATTATTTGATTCCATTAAATAATTCTGTGAAGCCTCTCCTTGCTTTCCTGTCAATGTCATTAAATGCACCAGTAACCAAAAGCACTTCTGGGCTATCACTGCAGACCACAAAGTATCCTACAGATACACTGCAGTGTTCTAAGAGGGTCAGAAAGTTCCCCCATTTCTCCATTCTCAACAGAGACGAATCAAGTTTCTTACTTCAAAGTTCCCTACAGAGAACATAATCAATTAACTCCAGTACCTGCCACATCATGACATAAAAACTACTGCTTTCATTAGAAGAGGAATACACTGGGTAAATAGCATTAGAAAATTACTTAGAGTGACTTCCAGCCTCAGTGACTCACCCTGTGAATGAAGACTAGGTCACTTAAAAATGTCTTCAGTAAATAGTTTAGAAATATAAAAAGAATCCTAGAATGGGCAATAAAAATTGTTCCTTATTCATGATCTTAAAAAAAATTAAATCTTCAGCTTTTTTTCTAAAAAGACTGCTATGTCAAATTGTAGCGCATTTGGCATACAAATTAGATCTTTCCTGCTATAACATCAGTTATTCATATACTACCACATCCTGACACGGGAAAAACTCCAACCTTTTTCCCCATGTACAAAGTCTACCCCAGCTTGCCATTTCTTCCTGCACAGATGTTCTTTCTGCAGGTCTAGAACAAATGCTGCTGTCCCAGGGCCAGTAATGGCATGTCCATGAGTTTTTTCATTTATCAATATAATATAAGCTGTGCACACCAAAATCATCAGACACCACTCATCACCCTTCATCATCAATACACACTCGTGTGTACAAAAGTGTAGATTTCACTATTTTGACACTATAAAAATTATTCAAGTCTAATAAAAAGGATAGAAAATAAATGTCAAAGTACTGACCTTCCTTCTTGGACTTTGAAAACACAACCTTAAATATTGTAAGGGCTTTTTAATTTTTTCTTAGTTTGAATGTACACACCTAGAATCATAGAACTGTTAAGCTATGTATAACCTAGCGCTATAAAGTCTCCTTCTTCAGCTTCACATAATATTTCAGAGGCAAATTCACTTACACTGTTTTGAGACATGTCACACATGCAGGCCATCCTTTCAGAAATGTTTACAAAGGAGCAAGTTTTCTGGTGTAGTACGTTCCCCTAGCCATGGAGGCACTGCAGTTTTCCAAAGGAGTTGAGCACCTCAGTTCCCTTTAACCTCGCCAGTAGACAGGTATACATGCACCCTTTAAAAATTTATACCTGTATATTTATTTTCATAATAAAGTCTGGAATGGTAGACTGATTAGGCTGATTCACTAAAATTAATTACATGATTATACATGCTTATGATACAGGAAATACTAACAACAGTCATTTGTTAATAGCTGGTGGGGTGAGGGTTGCTGAGCAATCCCCACCTGTTTCCTTACAATGCCTTGGATCACAAATGCTATTCAAAATGTCAAATGTTAAATAACTTAGTAGGTCCAAAGGTATGATGAGTCTAACAGTCTCATACTGGCAGCGTAGTCTCGTACAGCCTTCATCTATCCTCACCAAAGCTTAGGCATAAATATGTTACATTATCCCACAATGCAAGAGAAAGGAACTCAAAAGAGATCTGAAGACTTGTTAGCATGTTCCAGTGCTTATCAATAGTTGAGTTTTTGCGCCGCAAGACCTGCTTTTGCTCTGTCTTCATGGGCTTTTGTCTGTATCATAAGCCTCGAATAAGGCAACCCCAAGAAGTTAGACGAAGTTTTGTAGGGAAGTGGGAGATAGTAGGATAACCTACTTGAGGCTGGGAAATTTCTTGAACAGTTTGAGAATTTAAAATTTAAATAATTGTCTTTAACATTTTAAAGAGTATCCTTCTATACAGCACAGTGGTTTTGCTATGTTGCATAGCATTTCTTTTGCTACAGTGAACATTTACTTCTTAACTACTTTGGACGGTTTGATAGGACTGTGGCTTAAATTGCAAAATGTCAGAAAGATACTTGTCAATGTTTTATTTTGCAAGGTCAAGAGTTTGAGGTATGATTAATATTTCGTGATGAGACTTTGGGTTTTGCTGTATGTGAAAATACTGTTTATTTGAAGAATGGTACAATGTTCTTCCCTGTAACTTTTGATAAACTACAGCTTGGAAAATTTGGAGATGTGTTTTCTTCAGAATTATTTGTATATTAAAAAAAGAAAAAAACCTATTTTTTTTATTAGTAAAGGGCTTGTGGAAGCTGACAAAACACACAAGAGCCACCTCAAGGTACATTGTGGTAAAGGTAGTTAAACCCAGCTGGAAATTACTCACTGGCAAAAAAAGACTGCAAAGAACGCTTTCACTGACTCAGTCACAGCAGTGCTTGACTTCCATTGCAAAGCTACTGTTACCTAGGTTTGGCTAGTTCTGTCATTCCACATTTTTATTTTTTTTTCTTGTTGGATCAGCCATTGCATAGAGGAGTAAATCATTCTCCATGCTTGAAAGTCTCTTTTGCCACATATTCCTTCACCTTCCTTGAATAGGATGCATACAACCCCCTATATATCCTATTCCTCTAGGTCTTTCAGTGAAATTATTGACCATCTGTGATTCAGAGCCCCATGGGAGAGCTCCTCTCACATCTGAAGTGAAAGAGGACAGGGAAACAAGTTGAACCAGTTGTTGCCATGCCCACTTCATTGCCATTTGGCCTACAAATTGCTATCCGTCATCAAAGTACACGCAGGACTATTACATCCTACCACCTTCCAATAAAAAAAGAAGGGAGAGGGTTGTAAAGTTCATGTTAGCTAAGTAGAGGAACAAGAGATGATGCCAGCCATGTCTGTCTCTTGGAAGAAGAAAGTGGAGTAAGGCTCAGCCTTTCCAAGGTCTGAGGAAGAAACTGGTGGGCTGCTACTACAGGAATGGAGACATTTGTCAGTACAGGTTACTGTGACAGACACTGATGGTAGATTGTTCAGGAGTGTGTTTGTGGGCTCCAAAAGTTTAAACAGTCCCCAAGAGCAGCCTATCACTAACACTCCAAGAGCTGAACTGGAAATTACCTCATCGGTGTAAGCCATAAGACTTCTCTTCATTAACACGTTTGCCAAATTAAGAAATGTTCAGTAGAATAGAAGAGTGATTATACTGTCAATTCTGTGAACTGACAAAAAAATGGCTTGCAAAAACTTTAAACTGGCAGCATTACAGAAGTGATATCTACTTTCAGTCACCTTCCTGATGAATGAGACAGCCAATGATGCAGTCTCTTCAAGGAGGCAATATTTGTCAATATTTGCCAAATGCTACAGCCCAAGCCTCGTGCTTACAGAAAAGGTTTATCCTATTAGTCCAACTAAACAAAAACCTATTAACTCTAAAAAGCCTGTTTATTTTGTATCCACTAAAAAATGGAATCTAGATTTCTTTGCTCGTTATTGTATATAAGAAGATTTCTTTATTTACGTAAGGATATTAAAGTGCAGGCAAACATCTTGTCCCTCTATGTCCTTCTTGTCCTGCTTATTACGAGAAAACACTCAATAACCCCTTAGAGATTGTCTTTGAACTAGTTTGAAAGTCTAAAGAACCCTCGTGAATTCAGAAATAAATATTCAAACTTGAATATTCATTACCCTGGTATCAAAGAACTGCTTTCATACATCCTTAATTATCTAATTTCACCCTTGCTCTTCCTCTTCCCCCTCTGTAGAATGTTTTCCCTAGTAAAATAACAGCAGAGTCAACCCAAATTGCTGCTTCAATACGAGAAATAGTCACAGTTCTCTCAATGTACCAGCATATTTTAGTACTGTAGTATTTATGCCTAATAATACATACTGAAGGGCCAGGTTTCCCCAGAGCATACACATTGCCAGTGTTCGATACTGTCAGCTGCTCTTCTTTCATACCACAGCAAAGACTGCCAAGTGCAGGTCCCTCAAGATAGGGAAACTGACACCAGCTAGATTAGCACTCTTAGACTCAAGGCAGAAATGACAGCTTCAAGCGAAATAGTCTAAGATGTCAGAACCATCAATAACGTTGCACACTCCAAGCAAATGCTCTTTCTCCTTCTAGAAGAGATTTGCATAAATGCAATGGTTATTTATATGGGGCACTGGTATTACTGGATTAATTATTTATCAGCAGCAATCTATTTTGCTTACCTGCCTGCAGTCTTGCTGACTGCTTTGCTCCGAGCAACTATTCAGTAAATACTTCAGCTTTTCAGAATCTTTGTTCTGAGATAAATAGGATATGCAAATATTGGTCTCTGCAATTATGTGGATCGTATCCCACCTTTCCCCATGGACCCTTAACATATTTTAATTATAAAATTTTCTGCAGTAGCCATGGGGAAACATCTGCGATACTAATTTATTTTTCTTCAGAAAAAGTACTGAAGCACATCTTTATCTATACAACAGATTCTTTACAAAATACAATAATGCACCAATTGTGAAATACTTAACAGAAAATAGTTTTATTTGAATGCTTTCTACTACACAAATAAAAACTCAGTCAACAGCTACAACCTTCTGAGTTTCAGCTTCGTGCGGTAGCTAATTTGCTACCTGCTTGGTCCACTACAGAGTCCAGGTCTGAAAGGTGTTGAGCTTTCTGGTCTGATTTATTTTCTTTCTGCTGCTTCAAGAATATAGTAAAAGGTAGAAAGATTGTGTTGTGATCAGCCCAGGCAGATCATTACATCTGCTCAAATCCCCTGTACGTGGAGAAGGCTGTACATACATGTAGGGTCAACACACATAGATAGATTGCAACAAAGTTGAAGACTGAATGGGTAAAACAGAGAATAAGTCTCCTCAAGTAGACAACATCCTGACAACATTTTGTGTCTGACATCGCATATCATGAAAATCGGTAGGAATTGTAATATTTAACAGGATAAGAAGTAACACAGGTGAAACAACATAGTAGGGAAGAAACCATATGCTTTGCAGAGATAAGTCATGTTTCTACATGTACTAAAGTGTCTGAAGAGTCAACAATCATACTGATACATTGTCCAGCTGGTGGAGTATGCACAGATTTCCAAGAGATTTCTACAAGCCCTCACCAAAGCCTCTGAGGAAACTAGAAACAGAAAAACTGGCCTAGCTAAGGCTGACAAAAAAAGAAAATTCCTCCCATGGACCCATGAGTAGGTAAAAGAGAGGAAACAAAAGGCAGAAACAAATAGTTAGTTTTCACGATTAAAAAAGTTACTTCACATCCTTCAGGGATCTGCATTGGGACCTAAACTGTCCAATATATGGACAAGCGAACTGGAGAAAAGGGAGCAAATAATGAGGTAAGAAAATTTATTGAGAATACAAAAATTTTCAGGTCAAATCTAAAACTGACAGTGAGTGACAAATATGTGGCTTTTTGATGGGCTGCTACATTCAGCTGAGAGCTCCTGTCCAAAAGTATATGGTAGAACAAGAGCAAAAATGGAAGCAAATGTAGCAAGACTGATCATAGATAGAAGGAGAGGGTAAACAGGTTAGGGTCTTTCAGTTTACAAAGTAACTGATTAAGGGAGAAGATATGATAAGAGCCTATAAAATTACACAAGCAGTTTGGAAATATAAAATAACTATTCACTATTTCTTACAAGAGAAGGCCTAGGAGATGTCCAAAATATTATCAGATAGAAGGTTTAAAATCAACAAAAGGGAATACTTTTTTATCCAACATACTAACTGAATGATGGAACTCACTGCCAGAGGATGCTAAGGAGGACAAAAGTATAAATCATTTAAAAATGAAATTAGACCATTTCATAGAAGATAGGTCTACTGATGGCTACTAACCATAATGAAGAGAACCTCAGGCTTAGAAAGTCCCCAAGACATTGATTGCCAGGAGCCAGCTGAGCTTAGGAAAGGACACTCTACATGGGTCCATCTTAGATAGTTTCCATACCAGAAGCAGGGAAAATCTCAATTTAAATATGTTTAAAATGTGAGAACAGTGAATCCAGTGAGTTTATTTATATGCTTCAAGGGCAAGCACCTGGAGGGGAGCAGAGCAAAGCAATGAAAAAATAGTATACACCAAGGAAATGGTGGCACATGTGTTGCTACATGTATATTATTTAAAATGTACATTTATAATTTAAACCATCAGAATAATCTGCAATATTCTAGCCTAGAAAGCACAGCATCTGCAATTATACAAAATGAAAATGTGCAAGTACATGCGATCACTATTGCCACATACCCATTTTTTCCACCTCTTGGTGAATATTATTGATAGACATTTGAAAATCTACACAAGAGAGAACACACCCAGACCAATAAATGCTTCAGCTGGAGTCCATGCTCTACCAGAGCAAAAGAAACTGAAAATGAGGTGATGTGGGTTCTCTGGCGTCCAATAAGACATTAATTACAATCAAAACTTTTTCTGTGGTTAAGCCATTCACAGCAGCTCCCACCAGCTTGATCTGATGTTTAAGCAGGGAACAGCTCCCTCACAGCCATAGTGCAACTCTGCTACAAAATCAATCAGCCACCAGGCAGAAGCTCTTTGGAAACCAAGTTTAATTAGCTCTGGAATTAATTAATTATTTAATTAGTTCAACAGAACAGCTGGATTCTGAAATGTTTTTATGTTTGGCAGACACAATGAAACTTCACTGTCCTGTTGCAATATGTTTAAATCATTATGTGTGTGGGAGATATATATTTGTTACTTTTATTCAGTATTGTTTCCAGACTATTAGAAAAACATACTGAAAATTTTTTAAAAGTTGGCAGTCTCTGGCTTGGATTGACTAAATAGTGAAATTGAATGAACCTTCTCATCAAAATGACAAATTTGTGGGTATTTTATATGTTATGACCAATGTGAGCAACGCTTTTTTTTTCATGAAGACTGCTTCTGTCTATTCAAGACTGCAAAAACCATAAAGTACTGTGCTGGAATGAAAGATACGGTTTGCTCTTTTTATTCAGTTATACTTTGGTGAAAACATTTTTAAGGGTGACAAATTTGAACAGTTTTGAGTCCCAAGAGGCAAAGTAGCAGAAAAATTGTATTTATATACTTAATGCATTATGGATATATGTCTTGCCAGGCTTCTGTATCAATCACTCACATGGTCACAGTGTGTAGACTTCACACTATTGCCTCATGACTCAGTCATTGCTTTTTATACAATAAAATATTATCCATTTATTTACAATTTTCATATAATATTTTGCTCTGTCACTTTTGCACAGCGTATTTTAAACTTCAAAGACCCATAGTAATTTTCTTTAACATTTCATGTAGATAACAACTAATTCAAAAAGTCCGTGTGAACTAGTGTTTGGAAAAGATTTTACCCTAAATCCAGCTACCTAATTTTCAGCATATACTGCTTGTGGTAGAAGTAGAGGTGTCATCACCCCATAGTAGCATAGCACCTGAATTTTCTGCTGCCAGTGTAATCAAAACAAGCCTATGCTTATTCCAGGATTTAGTGTATAAATGAGTGAGTGGAAAAGCACAGAACCCTTTCAGGCTCTCATTCTCCAGTAGCTGAATGGGGAACACTTGAGTTCACCAAACATTAAAAGTCTGCAACACAAAAAGGATTTTGCAGGTGTTATTCTGCATGATCAGCTTTAGACAACAAACCAGAGGGACATCAGCAACAATCTTAAAGATCTGAATTTGATTAAGTTAACATACACCATCAAATGATACTTGTGCACACTAGTGAAAAAAGCTAGAAAACCTGACCCAGTTACTCAAGCTAAGGCCAACAAGTCTGCATCCATCTATAATAATGTGAATATACTTGAAACAAAGACTAGAGAACTGAGGTGATTATTTAATGACCAAATTGGAATTTCAGGCTTCTTACAGAAAAGAAGGTCTTGTCTGTGAGTATTTTCTAGTTTTAATTAATACAGATGTACTTGTTTCAATAGAAGCAAAGTAATTACAGCTTAATTAACAACTTCCATGTCAATGCTAGATGAAACTGTTAAGTTTTGGGGATTTTTTAGAATGTGTCTTAGCAAAGTAAGGGATTCAAAGGTCTTTGCCAAATAATTCAGAGCTGTGGCTGCAGCTCTTTGGTGTGTTTCCTGAAGGGCATACCTCTCTGAAGTTCTGTAACTCACTGAATGCAGCAACTTTTCCAACAGCAGCATAAAATATGGAGAAAATTTGGAGAAAAGAATTTCTTCCTTAATGATGTTTTTACAGATACATCTTCTTCCACACAGTAAATGCTGCAGGCAGAACAGACCTTCCAATGGACAGGACTCATGATTTTCTGATTACACAGTCCCAGGCCATCAGTGCCTTGTTGACTGATTTGGTTCAGTGCCATCAGCAGTAACCACTCATGGGTAGAGATCAGCCATGCCTAACCAGGTACAGGGTCCCAGTCTACACTTCCATGGGGCAAGGATCTTTCTATGTCTTCATCCAGTTCTTTACCAAGATACTAATGGGAAGAAAAACAATTAATGCATTATATATCTGTCTACAGAAGGAGAGAAAAGGAGACTATGAAACATAATTATATATATGAAACATAATTTATATAGGAAAATACTAACCATATGTGTAAGTAACATTAGCTGGCTGAAAAGCATCGCTCAGACAGTCAAGAGCTTTCACAGCCATGAGAAGGCAACAGGGAACAGGTGATGCAAATGTAATCCCAGTTATGAACTGAGGTCTGGCAGAGACAAAAGAGATTGACCCACACTTTTCCCAATTTTATGCAATATTCTCTAGTTCTAACTCAGAATTTTGACATGAAAAAAGATGAAGCACCTGTAGTTTTATTTTATTGAACTTACACTAATATGTAATTTATTTTTTTTTCAGCTATGGGGTGAAATGTAAGACTTGAATGAAGACCAAGAAAAAACGTCATGAATCCAAGTTTTCATCAATGTTAAGGAGTTCCCAAGTCAAAAAAGCAGAAGTTTGCCCTGGACACCTACTCTTTTTTTCAAATGCCCTGCATCAAATCGTGCTCATTTTATGCACTCAGAGAGCCCTAAAGATGTCAGGTAGTTAAGGCAAACGGGGGGGTATTGGAGTTCTTTAAGTGCTGCAGATTGGTTTGCAAGATATGAAACTTTACGACCACTATAGAATTTGTGGCTCTGATTAGGAGCAGACCAGACAAATGAGCTAGTTTGGGTTGATCCTGCTTTGACAAAGGTAAATGACTCCTAGTCCTGTGAGTAGTTTCAGCTTTGAGTAGTTTGTTCCATGTCCAGGACTACAGCTAACCTGGACAATGCAGAACTGCCATTTGCCTTCATTGGAACAAATCCTTCTGGCTCCATGAAGAGGAAGGTAGAAACTCGTTTAAGATCAGATTGCATAATCTGCAAATGCTGGGTCATTACATTTCAGTTAATTACCCATATACTGAACCCTGTACTTTATAATTGACTAAAGTTACTCTGACCATGCCAGCCACCTTTGAAAGCATTTGGAGATGTGTCCACCATTGCCTTACTAGCTTTTTCACATGATGAATTAAATTCACTCTCAACATTTTTGTATTTTATTTCTTCTCTAAATGTATTTGACATTAACCTTTTTGAGTAACTGAGTAAGAACTTATAAAGAACTATATAGAATAAAATGCATTTTAAGCCACACACAACTGTCAACTATGTGCTCATCCCCTAAATACAATATCCATACAAATTATGTAGTTGTATAGATTCCCGACTCTTTATGAATTTTTAAAAAATGGATTAGATATCCAGCAGTAGTTTATAGTGTTTTAAGAGTGCTTTGCATCACATTGATGTATTGATTTTAAATATAAATCCACATTAATCTGAAGTAATTGACTATCTACATTAATAATAATGTTCAATTTTCATGAGGGAAGAGAATGGTTCTTGTGCCAAGACAAATGAAATTTATTACTAGAGACTATAGAGGTAGAGATGAAAATCATTACTAAAAAGTATGAAGAGGCTTTTGACAGAATATCTGTTAAAGTTGCTCCGGGTAACTCTTCAAGAAAAACTGGGTTTATTCAGAAAATTTGCAAGCAAATAGAATATAAAAGGGCAGTTTGATTGGCATGGCAACCTAATTTTCTTCAAATATATTTCTCAAAATAATTCTTGACTTCTGGGTCAAAGTAACTCTCTACTGTGCTTTCTCCCCTGTATTTTTACAAAACACACCACCAAGAATAACTGTTTTAAACACAGCTGTCAAAATTCTGAGCAGAACTTTCAAAAGCTTCCTGCTGTTAGAAGATTAACAGTTATTTGTATGCTTAGAAAGTTACAGGATGTTTTTAAAGCCTGTTTTTACTTTACTACTGTCTTTCGGGTTTTACCTCCACAAAGAAAACTGTATGACATTGAATGGTTTATATTCGACTAACAAAGTGCTGAATCCATCATGCCAGGATTTTATGCTGTTAATTAAATATGGCTCAAATTCATTAATGCATTATTAGGTGCTTTGCTGAACAGGAACCTAAACTCTTATCATACAAGTAAACTTACTCAAGGCCCTAATTTTTAGCCCATATATGTGTAAAATTCAACTCATGTAAATTCTTTATAGAAGAATTGGATACTTCCTACTTCTGTATTATGTTTCAAAATATGCTTCCAAATTTAATCCATAAAACGGCATCTGGTTACTATTCTATGAAGAACAAGAATGCATCTTCTCCTGAAAGGACAGCTTTGGATGGGGTGTTGGCATGGTGTGGCATCATTTATCCAAATGACAGTCCTGATTACATTTTGAGGATGATAAACCATAATGCTTCATATAAACTTGATAAATTCCAGCTTCAGTTAAATAAAATCTTGGATAAACTCTTTAATCTCATTCCTTCCAAGAGAACAGTTTTTTAGACTGAGTAATTACATCACACCATTAAAGAAACCAATCATATTTGGGGTTTAGTGTTCTATACCGAAACTGATGAGATCTCGAGTCATCCTCTGTTTGAGAATCCATATACCCTGAGGTTGGTAGAGGATTCTTTTAAGGGGATCCCAAAAGGAATTGAGGAGAAAAGTCATTCTACAAAAACATTTTAACCAGCTGATGTCTTCTCCAGCATATATATCTATGCTTCTACTTTAAAAGTGAGTGACTCAAGCCATACCTCACTGAGTAGCACTTCTGCATGAAACACTGTTATCTCTGCTGCTTCAAACAGTTTTCAGTACAACTTACCTAGTTTTATGCTTCACTACACTCCCATACTAGGGATCTAATTTTATTGGCATAGCTATCAAAACATGTGAATAACTAGCCATAACTAGGAGGCAGATCATCTATAAATGTCAGTGGGAAAAGAGACCTGAGAAAAGTAAATCATTAGTAACAAGAGGGAGCAAACCAGGTGATGATCATTCAGAATCAGTTTTCTGAAGTCACCTTTGGAAACCTCTTTATAGAGCCACCTCACTGGAGAATGTTTTTCATGATTTCTAGTTTATACTCTAAAATCTCATCTATGACATTAAAAAAGTGGTCTGGGGCCCTAAAGCTGTGAAGAACACTTACAGAAAATAAACTGAGTATTAACAGAGAAAACTATGCCTGGCTGAAACCTCAAACAGAAAAAACAGCTAGAGGGAAGTAAAGCTTGATTTAAATAACATGGTAATTATGTTTTTCACCCTACAGGGATCCTTTGCAGCTCTGAGAGATTATTCTGAATGTTGTATTTTCTATCCTTTTTATTTTGTAATGTTGTCAAGCAAGAAGCAATGGGAAAGATGCTTCCAGCAGATGCTGCTTTGTAAGGGTGTGCTTCTTGCCGGGAATTTCAGAAAGAGAGAAAATGTACATCCTCTGGAGGGCTTCAGCATGCACAACACAGTGAAGTCGCACCTAAACACGGTGACTGTTCTACTGTTTCAGTAATGACTACTTCTGAAGCCCACCAAAATCAAAGGAAAATTTGTTGCTGACCTAATGGGTTTTGGATCGAGCCCCAAGTAATCAGTTACATGTATGTACTAACGCACATCAGTAGATCCAAAGGAGTGTGGGGACCCATCATAGATATTGTTTCTAAAGCTGGTGAATTGATTTTTACCAGAACAGTGTGACTGAGAAACAATAAAGATTAGACAGATTTATCTTTTTAGGACCTGCTACTACATCTATTAAAGTTAATGTCCTGCGTACAGTAAGGAAAACTGTATTTGGACATGGGAAAAGTTTGCAGGGAAAAGACAGGGCACAAAAAAGGAACAGAACTAATTAATATTTGGCAGAAAGGTCTAAGACACTCCCCTGGTGACTACTTCATATTGTAAAGGGTTTCTTTGCAGACCCTGTGAGCCCCGGGGTAGAGGGTGCACAGCTTTCACAAACATCTGTAATTCATCTATCTGGACAGTTACAGGTAAATCCAAGTTAAATTTGAATTTAAATTTGTTTGTGGCACTGGTAAGAAGGAATTTAATTTGTTCTGGTTTATGCCTATATGACAGACATTGACAGGCGGGTTTAGCTGAGGTAGGGGCGGCTGGCCAGGGTGTTGGATGCCGGAATGGGAAGTTGATCCCAGACTATGGTTAGCGTGTCCTTGCTGGCTGTGTAAGTTACTGCCCAAATGTTAGCTTTCAGTTATGAACTGTTAAGATTTGGACTTACAGTATTTCAACTAAGGTGGATCTGAAATCTCATTGCTCAAAACATCCACTCAGCTTCTTGGAAACTGTTTTCTTTTTCCACTCAGCAATAATAATACCAGCAAGAAGAAATATTAACAGGGAAGCTCATAATGGCAGGTTTTGAATGGGATTAAATTTGAGTCACTTGGAGAGCTTCAAATTGTAAACCAACAGGAATTCCTATCATAGCCTTGAATTGTGTATGCAGCTTTTCCAGTGAAAGCATGCTTACACATGCATGTTCTCAGTTAAACTCTAGCTTTGTACATGAAAGATGTATTTTTTTGCATGAATCATCTAACAAGAGCCTCTAAGACCATAAGTGGTATATGTCGCAGAAGAAGAAAGAAAAAAGAAAGAATGGGTATAATGTTAGAAGAAAAGCAACAGGGAGAACAGAAACAGAGCAAGGAAACAGGCGATAGAAGAACTTGTACGTAGTCAAGAAGCTGTGCATAGGCACTGCAGATGCTCTTTACCTACTGCAAGAATCATCCTTCAAAATTTTTGGGGGGGCACGCTGTCTCCGAGCAAGGAGACATAAAAGTTAGCTTTATGCATGCTGTAGAGGAAGGAGATTCTAAAGCCTACCAAGCCTTATTTCCAGACCACCGAAGACATCAAAATAGTACAGCAACAGAGAAGAAAACAATTTTGCAAGTCACCTGCAAAACGGGATGGTCATTTCTCCCCACTGAATTCTAAGAATGGAGAAGAGACTATGAAGTCCAACATAGCTGGAGGGTGTGTGTGTGTGTGTGTGTAATTATGGGCACTGTCCAAAACACTACAGGTAGTCCTGATACCAGCTGCACCAAAACTGTCCTGCTGAGTTCTAACAGAGGACGGCTGGGTGAAGAATCAAAAGAATGAAGAGCAAAAGTGAATTATGAATTTTTCTGTTTCTTATTAAAACATTTAACATGAAAATCATCACCGTGCCTTTCAACATATATACTCAGAGTGCTTGTTTAATGTAGCATTTGAGAATGCATTAAAGGATATTGCAGAAGTAATTTAATCTCTATAATACTTTTTGAGATATAATTTGATTTTAGAGGATGTCCTGGTTTCAGCTTAATTCAGAGTTAATTTTCTTCCCAGTAGCTGGCATAGTCCTGTGTTTTGGATTTAGGATGATAATAACGCTGATAACACACTGGTGTTTTAGTTGTTGCTAAGCAGTGCTTACACTAGTGAAGGACTTTTCAGCTTCCCATGCTCTGCCAGGGGCACAAGAAGCTGGGAGGGAGCACAACCAGGACAGCTGACCCCAACTGGCCCAAGGGCTATTCCATACCATATGGCATCATGCTCAGTATAGAAACTGGGAGGATTTGGCTGGGGAGCAACGATTGCTGCTTGGGGACAGTCTAGGTGTTGGTCAGCAGGTGGTAAGCAGTTG
>VZTL01011751.1:0-18744 GCA_013400535.1 Scopus umbretta
AGAACAAACCATCTATAAATGAAAACCAGGATAAAACCTAGTACCCTAATTTTTCAGTTAATCCAGGATGCTGGTGACACCTTCCAGGTGAACCCAGGTGTTGGGAGACGTGACAGTGTTGCAGTAGGTGGCACTGTTCTCCTCCTCCAGCCACGACAACCCCACCACTCACCGGGAAGTGCCGTCTTTGGGATGAGACATAAAACTGAGGCCTTGACCAGTTGCAGTTATTAAAGGTCCCATTGCACTTTCCACAAGATTAACTGTGTTAACCTCAGTGTCCTGGCTGATTGCATTCTGTCTTCCTAAATTCCCTCTGTAGTTTCAGCTGGACAAGTTAATCTCCACTTCTTATTTTAGGGGGCCGGGCAACTGTTGCTGTGCTCAGACCCACAACCACTGCCTTTCATCCCAGGGTGGCCCTGCTCCAGTGACGGCAGGTACAGATCGACCAAACTGTGTATGGCCACACCAGTGCCCCAGGGAGGGTGGAGGAGGACAGCGCAGCTGTATCCTGTGCTTCCAACCAAATGACATGATACCGAGAGGGAATGCACTTTTCAAAATAGACCGATGGTTGCAACACCAGCGAATGGTAGTAGCGGTTATTTGGTGGGACATCCTGCTGAGACATATGAGTAACTCCATCTGTCCAAGACAGATAGCCTTATGGACCATCCCCTGGAGTAGGTGTCTGTGGCTGCCCATCTCACTACAGACCTCCCGCTTGGCCAAAACCAGTCCTAGGTTTTTAGCAGAGCACCAACATTTTGGCATGGTTCTAGATAAAAACCATTGGGACCTAATTCTGAAATTCCCTTATCTTGCAACCAGCCCTTTCCAAGGCAGATGGGAGTGAAGCCCTGCATGAACTAAGCAGTCCTCTTACAAGCACAGATTTGCAATAAGGCGACCCACTGTGTGGATCAACATAGCTCATGTGTGACTTCCACTTTTCTCACAGTTTTGAGGTTTGGTAGCTAGACGCAAGGTTGGGGAAATTACATTCTTTCTACCTTTAATTCTTCCTGCTGTTTCAGTTGGATACTTCCTTTGTCACTTCATATCCCAAACTATCGTGGTTTATTGCTGGAAAATGTGTGTTTCATTTCAGCGATTGGGGATTACACACACATGCCACCGAGTGTAATGCAAGGACATTATGTGAATGTAAGGAATTATTATTTTTCTGCTTATCTAGAGAAAATAAAAGTGATTATTATCGTCTCAATAACTAGATGGGGAGTAGTATTAATATTTGAACTCCATGAGAAGCCTGAAATACAGTATGGAAATAACCTGGCTGGGTGATCCGGTATTTAAAATGAGCCAGATGTCAAGACAGGAAACCTATAATTATCATGGAATAAAAACAAGTTTCTGAAAAATAAAACACATTCGGTTGTCTGGTTTCTACTATGTGACATTTTCACTGAAGATTGTAATTCCTTTTTCTACGTCCCATCCCGCTTGTACCAAGTGTCCCCTTGGGAAGTGGGGCCCAAGAGCCCTTTCTAGGACGGGACAGGATATTACAGCTTGGTTTGTGCACTAGCATCCTTAATATTTCCTTCCTTTCAGAAGCAAATAGAGCGTACCCTTATCTGAATGCTAATTTCCTAGTTAAAACCCTCCCTTGCTGACAAGGGACTGAAAGAGTTTTAAATCACAGATGTAGAGTATCAAATGCAATAATGCTCTTGCAATAGTGCATTGAAGCCTCAATTAATTAACCCTTGGGCTAAGTAGGCAGGTACATGGTGGTGGCCACAGGTGGTGGATGGATGAGATTTAAATTGTCATCTCATTTCCTTAGCACAGAACATGCCGTTTGGTTCAGAAAGGAGTCATTTTACACACTCGCCTCATTTACGCTCAGCTTTAATCCTTTTAATTCCACCTGAGATCCAAGCAAGAATGGGAAAAGAGAGTGAGGTGCAAAAGGCTACAGAGCTGGGCTTTGTTTACATATCTTTCCCCAGGGAGCCCCCCCAGCAGAGCCAGGGCTTCTGGCCTTTTCATTGGACTTTGGGGATCCAAAGCAGTTGTCATATGGAAATGGTTAAACAGAGATTATGGGGAGCTCTTCACTTCAATCCACCCTGTTTAGAGCCTGAAAAGTAAGAAGTAGGGAGAGGAGGCTGAGAAAAGGGGCTGCAGCTTACCTCGGTGGCTGTCAGGAAGCAGCAGGGACCCAGTGGCGGAGGGTCAATTTGCAGGGGCTACGGTGGTGTGGGCCTCCTGTGACACCACGATGACAGCTGCCGCTTTGCCTTCAATGTCCCATATGGGTGCATGTTCACATATGATGTAAATCATGTTCCGTGGGTGATGTAAATCTCTGACATCCCTCTGGCTGGCTTTTATGTATGTAACGTGAAAGCTTCCCTACCAAGAAAGGGGACTCAGTTCTGCCACATATCAAGGGTAACAGACTAACGCTGTAAAAATAAAAAGATCCCCTAATGAATTCTTTGAATCATTTAAGGGCTTTTGATCAGGCTGTGCTTTGCTTCTCTTTTGTGCTTGCTTTCCATGGCCCTCCTCATACAGGGATCTGCTAGCAGGAGCCAGTGCCAAAATTTTAAGCAAATGTTGCAGAATATTTATGGATAATGAATTTTGAATTTATTATAGTTATTGCACAGGAAATCTGATATCTCAGCACTGTGCTCCTTCAATCAAGGATATGCAGACAAATGCGTGACCTACGCAACCAATTAACCCAGGTAGAATTTAAAATATCAGATACTTGCAACAAACTTCACCTGAACAAGACTGGGAATTGTTCACAGAAATTATTCAGTGAATGGTTGAGAATAATGAACCTATTTTAAAAAAATCAGAATCTGTTCCTCACCATCCACTGCGAATAAAAATGCAAAATGTGTCTTATTATTCATTACAGTTACATTACGTGCCTGGCTCTGCTAAAACAGCTGTNTTAGGGCTTCAAGCGCAGAGCCCAAGGCTATCAGCAAGCAGAAACAACGCTCGCTGACACCTAATTGTCACTGGATTAATGTGCAAACAGGGACAGCAAACAGCAACAACAAATAACCTGGTGTCAGAGCTGCTGGTGGCAGTGTCCACTAAGTGACTGGGGGCCAAATTGAAGTTTATATCTCAGAATCTGCTGAGATCAATGCATCAGCTGGGTAGACAGGGCTGGAAATATTTTGCCATTGTATGTGCTGTGTGTATTTACATACGGTACAGGTGTGGAGCTAGCTATAAAAAAAAAAAGATTCGGTTTCATGCCAGGTGTGAACCATACGTGTAGTGGGTGTTGTACTGCCAAGTACCGGCAGAGGCTCCCCCTCCAGTTATCCACATCCCCTTTTGAATGCCCCCAGACTCCCCAAAATGAATACCTTATGAAGATTTTCAGTGTGTGTATGTGGCTGTATCTGTAATAAAAGAAGTAAGGCTCGTAAGGAAAGGTAAAATATTTTATTAGACCAGCTGATACTGTGTGAGGGATGAAGGGCAAGCATCTGAGCTTATGTGTGAATTCGTATGCCTCAGAACAAGCAACTATTTCATTCTTCGAATTATGAAAGGAGGTATGTATCCCCATTATTATATGGGGTCACAAATATGGCTGTTGTTAGCATGTATATCATGTGAAACTACATACCATGTCTGTAAACTCAGTATAGGCAATATTGTTCAATTTATTTCCTTTATGCTTCATAGCCATTCAGGTAATTTATGTGAATAAGGTCTTTTACTCTATGATCCTGTGACTTTCACTGGCATCTCCATATAAAATTTTATAACCCTGTTTGTGAATCAAATCATTCCCACAACAACTGATTCAATCTGGGTCACCACCTGTCCAGCTTTGGACCGGAGGAAGCAGTTTGGTCATCTGAGCTCTGGTTTTTCCACTTCTGAATCTGGTTTGGCTTGTTCGCTCCAAGGTATTTCTACTCAAGATCTCACTACTGCTGATAAATTCTTTGGAGGTAAGACAGAAAAAAAAAAAACCCTGTGCTGTTCATTTACAGCAACCACCTTCTTTTAAGCTGAGAAATTAACATAATTTCCTTGGGAAAAACAAAAGTGATTAAAAATGAGCCTAAAAACAAATGCAAGAACAGGTTAGCAGCCAAGGAGTTCACGTATTCAATCATTTTTTTCCATAATTAGCTATTGAAGGAGGAAAAGTCACAAATATATGATTTATGTCTCTAAATGTATTTCTAAAGTTCTTAAGTTTTATTGACCATGAAAGTTGGTCTTTCCCTGTGTTAAGAACTGAAGAAGCTATAGAGCTAGCTAGTAGCTCAATGGTGCATAGTCTTATGACTTAACCTTGACATTAGTAATTTTTTGCTGTAAAATATTACTTACTTTATTTCAGGACTTAAGTGCAAAACCTCATAATTTCCTTTAAGCTCCATTTGACTTGCAAATGCACAACTCCCTCCAAAGCTTAAAGCTTATGATTTTCATACACATATGATTTATTTCTTTTGTACCACAATATAATGTACTTTGGTGCAAATTCTTCTTATTTCTCTTGCATCCTGATCTTTTCTTCCTTGTCGGTAGGATTTTTTTGTGTGTGACTGTACTTGGGTATGTGAGCTTTGAACTTTCTGTAGATTTATTTAGAAATGTTTCAAATATCCATCTCTGGGATTGAACCAGCTGCATATCTGATCTACTCTGCTTAATGATTTCCAGGAAGTGGTGGTCTTGCTATTGGCATATTTGGAGAAGGAATGGGATCAATTTTCAATATTGAAACTGGTCCAATAGCTATTTACGCTCAGTTTATTTCAGAGATTCAAAGCTGCGCAAGGGTAGGGAGAAAAGGGTTATACTGCAAAATTGCAAACATTTCTGGTTTTCTCTTACTTCATTTAGAGTCGGAAAATCATAAAACTTGGTTTGCAACAGGGAAGTCCCAAGTTCATTTTACTAACAATATGCTTGATGAATTCAATGTATTTTTAATCCAAGTGTAAAACTCTAAGGACATCCAAGGTGCTGACTAGAGCATGAAAATCTAAATTAATGCTCTGCCAGAATGACAGTACTTAAACAACCAAAATATCACCCACAGGCATTAGGCTTTCTGAGAAGTTCATAATCTATATATTGTTATTGTAAAGATTGTGATTTCATGCAGAAAAAAATTCACAAATCATAATTAACATCGCTCCCAATAGATGACCGAAGGTTTTAAATATACATTTTACATTTTGCTGTTTCAAAAAGCTATACAACCCTGTAATATATAATTACTACAGATATATATCACAAAATGGCCATACTGTTCAATATATGAGCAAAGACTCATAAATCAAGGGACAGTTTTTCTTAACTATATGTAATGTTGATATTTTACATTTTAATTGCATAAAATCTGCCTGTTAATATCCTTCAGCCATATAGATCCACGTATGTCCATTCATAGCCAATGGCCTATTTGAAACAGCTTAGAGCTGGAAGACACTCATTTATACAGACTGTTGTAAAATGGGGCCTGTTTCCTTCCTTGGGCAAAATGCCCACTGGAGAGAACAGGAATTTTGCCTGAACAAGGACTACACAATTAGCAGTGAAGCATGCCAGTCGGAGTGTTTTGTACCAAGGAGCTATGAATAGTGTCACCCAAAAGAAAATGTCCACATCTCCCCTGCCAAACCTGAAGAGGACATTGTGTGAGAATTTAGAGCCCTTCCTGTGGAAAGAGGGGAAAAAAAAAAAAAAAAAGCATGTTGATTTGCAGTGGTAACAAGCTAAATCCAATAGTGAAGGACCTCACTGTGTTGCTCTGTCTGTTGGTGAAGCCTGATGCCAGGCTCTGCACAGGCGCCAGGCTCCCAGCCAGCACAGCCGACTGCAGGACTTGGGCCTGAATCTATTCCTCACTAGCAGAGCTGACTACAGAATTAAAGCTTTCAGCCACAATTTTCAAGTTGATAACACATGGACACAGCAATCCCACCCACGTGATAGCGATTGCAGCAGGCAGGCACTAGGTTGTAGGCTCCTCTGGGCAAAGACTTTTTGTTTTGTTTATTTATAAATCATCCAAGTGCATCTATCATGCTGTATGTATGATAGTAATAAAGAGATGCTCATGGCTCCCAATACAGATGCAACAAGGAAAACACTGGGAAGTTTTGGGAGGAATGAGAAAAAAGTGAGAAGACAATAAATTGCATTTAGTTCACTGAACTGTGGAGGGAGGAAAAACAATAAAACCCTGGCTTTAACAAACCCTTATTGAGATGCTGATTGCTCTGTAACAGACATAGTTGTGCCATGCTAACATTTGCTCATTAAGCAGCCATGAATTTGTGTCACACATCAAATACTTGTAATGAAACAAAATGAAAATAATAGTTTGCCTTTTAGCCCAAATATACGAAGGGTGTTAACATGCCTACACAAACATTCTAAACATCACATTAAAATATGTGTTTGGATGAATATGAGTGAGGGTTAGTTTAAATTACAACAGGTTTCAAGAAAATCTCATTTTAACAAAAAGGAGGACTGGTGTCTAAAAAGCACAAGAAAAAAACAGCCTTTTGAGCATGTAGGGCTGCCAAATTACTCTGCCAAAATTCCCATTATGGAAAGGTGGTCTGAAGCAGGAATGCAAGCTTGGCCCTATTGTGCGTTTGTACACAACGAAGTGCCATGGCATAAATCCACGTCTCAGCATGGAAAACCTAAACTGCAGAGTTTCATTTCAGTGAGTCAGCTTTTTTATTAATCTTTTTCTTACCACTCTGTTTTTTGAGCACTAGCCTGTTAACTGTAGGTTGCAACTTTCTTTTTATTTCTTTATTCTCCTTACTAACAAAAGCAATGCTGCTGCAGTTAGAAGGGTTAATAATGTGAGTTAACGAAGCAGAATTTACCAGTGAGGTTGAACATCCATTAAAGAAATGTGAGAAATCTATCAATTCAATTACTGCATCCTATAAAGTGCCCTGATGTTTTGGGCTGCTTCAACTCGATGGGATGAGCCAATCAGCCAGCCAGTCCATGGCGACCAGCAAAGGGAGGTCCTGCTCCCTATCTGTTTCCCCTTCCCCTCTCCCCCTGCTCCCAGCCAGGCACTTCTGCCACTTGCCATGCACACTAACCCTCCCCAGACTCCTTTGAGAGCTGATTCAGCTTGCCAACCTGGCAGACAACTAAGAGGGGGTGATTTTCTGCTGGGTGAATGAGCTGAAAGAAAAGGAGGGAGGTTCTGATGAGCAAAGGAGATGGTGCAAGGCAGGTGGTGGGACCATGTGGCCAAGAGCGAGAGAGAGAGGGAGGGGGAGAGAAGAAAGGACTAGCAGAGAGAGGAATCAAGATCTGCCTCTTTGGGAATCAATAAACCATGAGATAGGCACAGCTACTCCTACAACTGCAGCTCAGGATTGTGATTTTTGTTGTATGAAGTGTCTGGTGACAACACCAACTTAAAGTATTCCTGCCCCACGAGCACAAACACAAGTGCAAAGTTACTACCAATACTATGAGCGTTCACAATGAGTAGTTTGTGAATTGGAGGCAACAGGGCACAACAAGTCCAGTAAATGCATTGGATTAAAGATAAGTGGCAGCTTGGTAGACTGTGCCTCATCTAGCAGAATAATAATTTAAATGAATCTCATGTTGACAAGTGAAAGTAAGTCAAGGTGTAGAAACCACCCTGCTCTCCGGTATTGCCAACCACAGTGGGGCAGTTTTCACTGAACGGGGCACCAGCATAGGGTCCTCTGAGAACTCCCAGTTCAGATGAATGGGTTATTCCACTGAAACAGCTGAGATATACAGAGCCTTTCATCTTGAACTATCCCATGTCAGGTCTCAAACAATTCACTTACTTATGTGTTCCCTTCTGAGTAGGAAAGCAGTAACTACCCGGGAAGAGCGTGTCCCAGTACTGAGAGGCCAAAGAAATTCTGATGAGGGCTAACTCTTCTCTTCTCTTCTCCTCTATGTGTGAGATCTCTCCTGTCTGCTTATATCTATGAGCATCGTCATATCCCTGGATACTTTTACAGCAAGACAGGGACTCCAAACAGGAACAAAAACATCCAGTGCTCTAACTGCTAGCCTAATGGTCCTAATGATTTGAATTTGGGTTTGCTTTTTTAGCATTAGAAATGCTTATTTTAGTTCCAGGAAAACTGAGGTTATATGCAGAAATAAAATGACTATTCTGGTGTATTCTGAATTTAGAAGAGGATGCTTGTTTGGTTTTTAGCTGTGTTTTTTCACTGCCTTAGGAAAAAGTCCATCTAGAACACAATAAGCTATTAGTATAATATCTGTAAAGGCCAAAATACAAGCTTCCCAGTGACAGCAGTGGTTAGGATGCTGATCCTCCGCATAAGGTAACAAAGTAAGGATGTAAATATAATAACTGATATGAACAAATACAAAAAGATGTAGCAAAGACATGAGGGAAACATGCCAGATTTTGTGTATGCATAAAGACAGCAAGGTAAATGTAAAAAAGGCAGTGGCTAGCAGTGATAATGTGCTGTGGGCCATCATGCTTTGTGCAACCCATATTTTGAACTCTCCCAATCCAGATAGGGGACTTGTTTGGAGGTCCCAGCCTAGGGAAGGCTGCTCAAATTAAGGTGGGACATTGTACTCTGGGACTTGTAGTCTCTGGGACCCTTCATATTAATAGGAGAGAAACTGAGATCATCTATGCATCTACACTGACTAGGTGTAGCTCTCCTAAAGGGAGTGAGGAAGTCCCGGTGAGACACCTCTGAAAAGTTCCTACCATAGGGAAGATGGACATCTTGGAAAAATCAAATTAATCCTGTAATAATATATAAATCTGTACAACACAGCCTTTTAAAATATTCCTAACTCTCAGAAGACTTAATCAATGTTACACAAATTACAGAATCATTTAATAGTGTTGGTATGAAGAAAAAGCCCATGCTTCTGTCCCTGTGGAATGTTAGCAATATCAAGACAAGCTGCCTATCCAAAATACTAGTGAAATTACATATCTTCTGCCAAGGCTGATGAAATTATGATGGCTACATGTCAGTTTTTTCCTGTTTAAAGGGAAATCTACAGTCAAGTATGCCTTGAAGTTCTTCAGGTTCATTAACAAGGTCAAAATCAATGTTATTTTACTGTTTGGAATCATTTTTGGCGGAACAATGAAAAGAAACCATAGTAGAAGTAGTCTTAATATAATCATTTTCTTTTCATTGTTCTTTATGGGAAAATAATTTGGCCCGAAATTTAGTGGTCCCATCAGGGAGGTGATATCTTTAAAAAGGTGGTCTGAAGGACAGGTTTTACTGTACTTTAATAGGCTTATAGATTAATATAAATCTTAATATTCATAATCTGTACTATTCCTTTTCTCAATATCTCGTCCATCTATACATCTATTTGTAATGTGTGTTTCAAACACAAGTTAAACTTGATTTTATTGAAAGTACTGATAGTGCTATAGGGATAATAATTTCTGAAAAAGTCAGGAGGTCAAATGTATGGTTAGTTTTCTCTTGAAAACAGTTTTATTTAAAAAAATCAAATACTGGTGCACTGTAGCTGAATGTTCCCTGAGTATTTTGAAATACCTGATTGCCTGAAATAAAACATATCAACTAAACAATGGATATTATTGCAATGAAATGCACAATTATCAGCCCAATTTGTATTCCTGTACAAGGATAAAAACCTGGAGCAATTCCATGTAATTCAGTGTCAAAACCACCAGTCTGGTTTTACTAGAGCTATATTGGGTTTGCAAAATTAATCGCATTGTTTTGATTTTCAGGCCAGAAATGCAACATTGTAAGCTTCCCATTGCAGAAAATCATGTAAGTAGTGTGTAAGCCCACTTTTCATAGCACGTTTTTGCGAATGACAAGATGCTAGAAGGCATACCAGAAAGATATTTAAGCACTTGAAATATTTGTCCCCAAGGACACCTACAATATTTATTCTAGGTGCAGTGCCTTTAAATGGGAGCAGTTGTTGTCATTTGTTGTTGTTGTCATTAGTTTTTATGTAAGCTGTACATAGGAAAATTTACAAGTGTCTGCTAATGCCTCTTTGTATTAATAGAGAACAGCAATAAGCAAAAGCTGCTTGTGTGAAGTGATGAGCATTACTTTATAATACCCAGCCATTATCTACTAACTGAAAAATTAGTTGAACTTTGGTAAATTGCATGCACAGGCCAGTACTTATCTGCTTTCTGCTGATTAGAGCATGAAATATTTGCATGATTTGAATTGCTTTTACAGAAATAAGGACAGACCATGTCAAATATCCACAGTACATGAAAAAGCAATGCCTGCTACATGGAAGATACTGGATGAAATCCTGTTTGTGTTTAGCGCAAACTGTGGCAACAGGCAGAATTATTGTGCAGGTACAGCCCAGTTCAGAATGTGCCCACAAAGTCTGCTTATATTTTTTCCTGACACCTCTTAGCTCTGCAGCAGCAAGTGATTAATGTATTACTTACTGGCTATTATAGAGCTGTTGGTCTGTTTTGACTTTCTTTTAATATGAGCTGAGCAGGAAACCACTGTGCACTTTCTAACATGAATACCAAAATGGATTTTGTAACTAGTCGGCAAGACAGCCCTTATTTTGTCTGCCAACTATTAGATGGCTGATCTTGGACTGGATTATCATGGAAAGAAAAAAAAAAAAAAAACCAACATGCTGGCGAGATATGTCTGAATGCTGAGAAGCATTAGCAGAACTTTGCAGTCGAGCTGACCATCTGGAATAATGGACAGTATTGGCTCTCTTCCATTAGAGGGAATCATTCAAAGTCGTAACAGGCAGTGGTCACTAGGGAAAGGGACGGAGAGAAAGCTAGTCATTCTTTTATATTTGTATGGAGTATTAGTGAAGATTTATTAAAACACTTGTCTTATTCCTACAATTGACAGTTGTGGTTATTAATATCTTTAGCTACCTTTGATAAAGATACTGCTTGCCATATTTCAAAATGGTTCACAATATTATATCAAGTACAACCTCTTTATTGTGGAATTTCAAAGTTGGAAAAAAAGGATGGTAATATCACAGGGCTTTATGTGGTACACAGACAGAACAGGAGGGTTTGCTAAATTTTAATAATCTAAAGAAAAGCTGGTTCCTCCTTTAGTTGTACGACCCTATATGTGTAATAGCATCATTTTATTATAATTGCCTGTCTTTTTTGATTAGAAGAGTTTATTAATGCATCCACACTTCGTGTGGGGGCTAAAAATAATTCAGTTATTTGTTTTTCTGTGATAGTACTTTGCACAGTGAATTACAATACAATTCAGCTGGCAACATCCCCAGATAAAATATGATCAGCAAATCTTACTCTAATCCTATACAGTGACTTTAAAATATCACTGTTTCATTTTGATATTTCAGGAGAAGAATAAGCAGCACACATATTTATAACAGAATTGCTTTAATCATTTATTTGATGGTGTTTCCTTATGAGTGCATTTCCTTTGTTTTCAGTGATAAAAAAATGAACCAGTGATAAATGAGAAGGGGGCATTGAAAAAGCTCATAGGCTTATGACCTACTTTTTGGTATTTGTTAAACATTTGCCCAAATCTTGAAGTGCTTCTTGTCTCCTAAAATTCATCCAAGAGGACAAAGGATTAAAATCATGTTCTAAAGAACAATTTTATACAGACAAAGTTTGTAACTCAGAAGTACTGGTGACAAGTGCTACTGAAATGTTACTTGACAAGCATAAGACCACAGTATTAAGGATGAATAAAACACTTTATAATAGCTTTTTTCCTGAACAACTCCTTTTCCATGAATAATGAACATCACCACACACACACATCCAAACCACACCAGGCCAAGTTCTGCCATTGTTTATGTCTCACAGGCCCAGAGGAGTTAACAAAGTTGCAAGACTGTACAGAACTTGGTTCTTTATGTTTCTAACACCATCTGATCAATTTTAAATATTTACTATATATACTGAGTAGGAATCTCTAGTCAGTTATTTGGGCCATGCTTAAAAAAAATCATTTGGACCATGTCTTAGGAAAAGCAGAATTTTTCCAGGATTACCAATTTTAAAATGTTGCTAAGTGGGAGGAAACAATCATGTCTATATTTGCAGTTCCAAAGCCAAAACCAGCATTTGCTAATAGTAGTATCTAAGGCAAACTTCAGCTCCAGAGTACAGGAGGGTAGGCTTCCCAAAGTCCAGCTGATTATTTCTGTATGTGTGTTTGTTGTTCCACCCATCCAAGCTGTTGCATAATCAGACATATTCAACGGGAAAGGGGCTAGCTTTCTGAGCTTCACAGAAATCATTTGCCATTTGCCAGCACTTTCTGGACCTGTGTGTATACAGCAATTGTGACCTCGAGTTTTTGCTAAGTTTTGCAGCAGTCTCTTCTCAGCCATTGAAGCCTTCCTCATCTCTCTGAGTTCTGGATGTACCGTTAGCTGCTTCGATGATACTCATTTTAAAAGGTTAACAAACGAGAAGCTAAACCAACCATACAAATAACAGCCAAAAGAACAGTTTCCAAAATGTGTTGCTGTAGTGCCATTTCCAATTTAATATTCAGACAGAGTAAAGCTAAAGGCCACCAAACCAGGTGGATGAAATAGTTCTGCATTTTATGACTCATTCTTAAATGAAATCTCTTAAATATTGCTAATGAAGCCAGTTATCATATACAGACCTGTAATGCGCCCTTTCTAAGCTGGTTCAGTTACATTTCCCTGTCTAGCAATTTACCCCAGGCCCCTATTAAGTGAATTATCATGGCTCCTAAATCATCTCTGCGGGGGTTTCCGCTAATCCCATCAAGACACTTACACTCCCTTTCTTCCCTCCTAGTGACATAATGAATTATTATTTCATGGGGAGCTGTTAAAGAGGCCCCTTTGGAAGAGTGTAATGTGCAGCGCGGGGAAGGGGAGGGAGCTGCCTGCTGAGGAAGCTGTGGTAGGTACCACGGCCCTGGGCTGCCCGGCCGCTGGCGGGGAGACAAAGGGCACCGGCGCCCCGGGCTCCTCACACCTCCTCTGGGGCTGGCCCCCGTGGTCCCCCTGGCCCCGGGGATGACAGGCGGGCTCGCTCCCCCCTCCCCGCTGTCCTCTGCCCGCTGGTTACCCTCATGGTTGTGAAAAGCAAAAGGAGAGGGAATATAAATGTTTTCCTTAACCGAAGGAAGCACCCCGCTCACAAACCACTTGCAGAATCCATTAGACTAATTTATTAAACACAATTTGCCTTGTGTGGCTGAACTGAGTAATGATAAAAAACATAAATAAGGAGAAAGCAGCAGCACTGAGCCGTGGGCTCTGTGGCTCCATGCCCCGTTACGATGCCCCTGACTTGCAGGGACCATGCCCATGTTACCCTTCCCTTCAGCCTTCCTGGCACCACCAGAGAGGGATACAGACTCCTGTTTGGGGAGGGGGCACATGATCGTATCAAGTTCACTCCCTCCTTCTGGTTGTACCCAGCTCTAGGGGTGATAATTAATAACAATAAAAGGAGAAGGAGAGCATTAAGTGTTACTAGAGCATTTTGCCAAGAAAAGGGCTGCACATAGAAACACACATTGCCCTCGGGGAGGATAACTTTCAGGCCTCTTTATTCTCCAGTCAGACTTCTGCAGATGTCCTTCTAACCAATGCTTTGTTTCTTCCATTTCAAGAGCCTTAGCGCAGGTTGATAGTGCAAGGTTGGTTACCAGGTTGAAGAAGCACCCAGGGCCAGAATTTAATGCCACGGATATCCTCATCACTTTAGATTGGATATTAGGAAAAATGTCTTTACTGAAAGAGTGGTGGGGCATTGGAATAGGCTCCCCAGGGAGGGGGTGGAGTCACCATCCCTGGAGGTGTTCAAAAAACTTGTAGATGTGGCACTTCAGGACATGGTTTAGTAGACATGGTGGTGTTGGGTTGACTGTTGGACTGGATGATCTCAGAGGTCTTTTCCAACCTTAATGATTCTATGATTCTATGATCACTCGCATGACATCAGCAGAGCACAGCAGGTGTGGATGACCTCAGAGCTAGTCCTGAGGTTGATGGGAGGAGGACAACATTCACAAGGCTGCAAATCAGGTTTATAGCATATCGTGAAGGACTACAGGGAGAAGAGCCCTAAAACAAGTCCTGCTATGCAGGTCAGACATTTTACCTTCACTGTCCATTACCTTTGTGTGTAAGATGCAGCAGCAGAGTGATCACCTGTAACATGTTTGCCTGAAGAGTGGGAGCAGATGAAGCTTCTCAGTTCCCATTTACTTCTGTCATGTGGTGGAGAGTATTAGATCATAGTCCTGTGAAAGTAACTTTGCAGGACTTGTCATTTTGTAAAAGCTCATTCTGAATTCTTACAATTTATTCGGTTAAGGATTGTAAACTTTGCAGATTAGGGATTTTTCAGTTTATACACCAAACGACATTAGCTAATGTAAAATACATGAACTCTATGAAAGATCTGTCTGCTGTAGTTTACTCTCCAACAGTGACCAGAGGCACCTGCTTATGGGACATTTAAAGGCAAGTATTATGATCCCTCTTCTTTTTGGCAGTCAGTCATTTAGGGACTTTGAGCTGTGTTGAAACCATGTATTTATTCACCTTTGGTAGCTCTACCTGTCACGAATGTGTCTAATCCCCTTTCAAATTCATATATACTTGGGGCTTCCCCAACAGTTTGTTTACAGGTTTCATTCATGCTGTGTGAAAAGGTACATTGTTTTAAACCTACTGCCTGATCTTCTAGCTGCTTGACCCTGATTGTCATTCTGTATTCATCAGTTCATCAGCTCTTGATTTTACCTGTCTCCATCATGTCTTCCCTCAGTTCTTTCTTTTCCAAGTTGAAATGTCTTTGTTTGGAAGCCATTCCATGCCTATGACTAACCTGAACTCCTCACTGACTTACCCATTCCCAATTTACTGCCTAACCCAGAAAGAACTTTACTCCTCCCTCACAAATCTTAGAAGTGAAGGCTGGTTTTGTGCAGTGTGTAGAGGAAATAATTAGTGGTCTCACTACTTCCAGCTCTGGTAAGAGACACAGAGGGGTAAGAACAGTGTTTTCTCTGTCATCTTTAGTTGAATAATTACAAATTATCATTTGAAAGTGTTACACTTTCTCAGGTAGTGCTTGAAACATTACATTTTTAATTTATTATCCATTTCTGTTTGCAAGGATTTCCATTGCCTTAGATGGTTTGAAGCTCTGTTCTAAAGATGGTTTGAATTTCTGTTCTACAGAGTAATAACAATGTCAAAATAAAGCTCAACCATAACCCAACAGATTTTGCCAAATTTTAAATGCAAAATCACCTTCCAGTCTTAGAAATTTTAGCTTGATTTTGATCAAAACTTAGTGCTGTGAGTTTTCTCTTCAAAGCTACATTTTTGGCTGAAGTTTAATACTTAGAACATCCATAAGTTTGGTCTGAGTTTTGGACTTGTGATAAAATTTTCAAAGTAGTCAGGTTTAATCCACTTTCAATGGAAATCTTGAAAGATTTGCATTTGTCAGGCCAAATGTGTTCTGATTTGAAATGATTTTTCATTATTTGAAAACAGAAAACTACCCTGCTGCTGAGACAGTTGTAGTCTGTGCCTGTTGTCATCAGAAGTTTGGTGGAACAAAGGCCTTACTTCAAAAAATATGAGACTAGCAAAATGACCATACTTGTAGATATATAATTAGAGCATTAAATAATAAATTAAATAATAAACCATTCAAGTTTGGGGTCAGTTTGGTATGTTTAAATTAATAAATCCATTAACCATCGACATCTTTTTATCCTAATTGACTTTTCTGAGATGAGTGCATTTTAGGCACTTGCATTTTGGAATGGATGACACGCATATTCGTGAACTGCCTCATCTTAGTGCTGCCATGTCTGTATTAGCAGGAATAGCTTAAAATAAAATTTAAAGAATCACTTGTGCCACTAGGAAATGTGAAAGACCAATTAGTTGCTAAACATTTAGAAGCTTGCAAATGTGACTCGAAGCATACCCAGGAAGTGATGAGGTTCCTTTGATAATTTAAACAGCTCATTATTACTACAATTTTCAAACCAATAGAGAAAAAATAGACATCTTACTTTTCATGATCTGCAATCATTTCTTTGTCTTCAGTCTGGAATAATAGGTATGACTTTATTATCATCATTGTTATTGTTATTAAATTCAGTTATTCCAAATAGAGAAATTGCCCAGTTAACGATGAAGAACATGGTTTTGCTTAGGGCTAGAACAAAAATTTTACTTTTATCATATCAGCTCAGATTCTCTTTTATTCTGGAAATAAAGATTATTGTTGCAGTCTCTAGATGCAACTTTCATCAGAAAGTCTTTCATCAGAAAGACAAAAATTTGATCATGGTTTGTCATTCTGATGCATATTTTTAGTTCTAATTAAGTGTGGCACTATAATATGATGTAATACGTGACTAGTCAGAAATATTTTGCTTGTTTTCATTGTGAATTGTCAAGGACCTCTGTCCCATGCTGACCCTACAGCACAAAGTGTGTAACCACAATTCTACGGGATAAATAGTGCCTGGGTTAAGTTCACATATGAAACTTTGTCCTTCTTTCTTGCATAAGAAATGTAAAGTATTTGAAGCAGATGAGAAAATTCATGGTTCAAAGTTCTGCCACATACATGAAAGGAGGCCTGGTAGCAGCAACACCTAGGACATTTCAATGTCCCAATGATTTATTACTAGAGCAGGTGGAAACATAGCAGACCACAATATCATTTATCATTTAATTAAAGATCTCACTGAAACACCTAGTGTCTGACCACACAAACAGTGTGGGACCCTCCCTGCATATTTCCCCCAAAGAAATGTTGTATGATACTACTGTTTGGGAGAATCTAATTGACAATGTTCCTGAGAACCTGTTCAGGCAACTTTAAGTTTATCATTAAACTTCCAGCATGATCAAACTTTCTGTGCTTCCTTTTCAAAATGGTAAGTCACTTTTCTTTTGCTATTGTCACTCTACAGGTGGAGTAAGATGTCAGAGCTCTTCAGAATTTCTATTTTCCTTCATAGGGCATCTTGGATAATCAAGCAGGAGAAATGTTTGGGACTCTTGTTTGGTTATTTTTTTTAGTAACTTATTTCCTTTCAATGCACACTAAAAACATGTGCAGATATTCATCAGTTCCACTGAAGTCACAAGACACTGGGGAGGGGGGGGGAAACAGCCCATAAGCTGTGTACAATACTTATGTTTTATTGTCATAGAATCTTTAATTATCTATGGATCTCAAAATGTCATGAAAAATATTGATCGATTAAGACACACAAGGCCCCTGAGAGATAAGTAAGTAGGACATCCATTGTTCAGAGATGGAAATGGAAGTCTGGTTACTTATTCAAGGTCACACAAAGAGTCTGTGGAAGAGCTGAGAAACTGGGAATTGTGACTCCTGATAAATACCCTGCTCAACCCAAAATCTTACCCTGGAAAATATTTTTCAAGACTGGTGACAACTGAAGGAATCCACTACGTATAGTAAGGGGTAGAATACTGTGGGATGTAGAGGTTAAAGGATTTATTAGCTGGAAGTTGTTTCAGGTGGCATTAAATTGCAAAATGTTGAATCTGAAGATCAAGCAATGCTAGAAGTAGTTTGCTCTTGCATAGAAGAATAGTCCGGAATCTTCCTTGGACACTTCTTATTGGTATTCAGTTTTACTGTTGTTAATATTTTTTCAGTTAAACTAACTAGTTATTTGAAAGATGTTGATTGCCATATTGGATTTTTTTCCCCTAGAGATAAGCTGTGATTTAATATTTATGTATTTTTAAACACAGTTTCTTATCATCCTTTGCCTCGCACTCTCCAATCAGAATTACCACTCCTTCGACTAACAATTAGTTTTGCATTAATTTGTGAATTACATCCTCTAATACTCAAGAAATCTGAATTAGGGCTATATCCTCAAGCTCTTACTTGATGGGAGCAATCCAGTGGAATTTTTGGCTGCATAAATGGCACAGAATTGGGAATTTAATGTTTATATTTTCCTCAAAATATAAACCATCTTCTCCCTCTATAGAATCCTTGCAAGGAGTATGAGTTCAACCTCATTCAGCCTTAGTACAGAGAGGATTTATTAGCAAATTCTGCCTGCTGAGGGCAGATACAACGTCACACTAATTCTAAACAGACTGTTTTAAAGGAAACAGAAGCCATATTATTTGATGATTCCCATCCAAGCCTGAATCTTTAGCAGGTTTTCCTCATTTTCTTCTTGTGCATTAAGACAAAGGGGAACAAATCTTGAAGCTGTGATGCAGTGTCAGAACCAAACCCAAAGGTAACTTTAGAAAAGTTGGTCAGTGGTCAGCCTGCTGCTCTTCCGTCCTGACCCTGTCTAAGCCCCAGCGACATGTTCCAACCACTTCCTGAGGGTAACTGGTAGTGATCATGTCATCACGTGGTGAATTTGATCAACTCAGTGACCCAGGTGACCATCAAGAACATTGAATTTCAACCAGGTTAGAGAACTGGTTTGACCCTCTGTGTGGTCCCACTTTAGAGAGCACTGGCACAAGGTACTAAATAATGCAGGACTACCTCTTCTTGATGGCAGTGTAGCCTGAGATGGACTTAATCCCACCACAAAGCTTCACCTCACAGCTTGATAAGATACCCTGAATACCTGGAGCTTAAACAATACCAATCAAGAAAACATAACAATTTTTTTAAAACAAATTATTTAT
>VZTL01011753.1:0-14352 GCA_013400535.1 Scopus umbretta
CTTCTTGGGAAGCAGGGCTTCAGCACATGTAGTGGTTGCTCCGTAAGACAAACGTAAATAACGAATGTCCCCCCTTCCTCCTCCTTTCTCTTTGCTTTTATGGCTGAGCCAATGTCATACAGTATGGAATATCCCTTTGGTCAGTTTGGGTCAGCTGTCCTGGCTGTGTCCCCTCCCAAGATGTTTCCCACCCCCAGCCTACTGGTGAGGGGGGAATGTTGGAGAGACAGCCTTGATGCTGTGTGAGCACTGCTCAGCAGTGGCCAAAACGAGTAGTGATCAACACCTTTCTAGCCACCGATACGAAGCACAGCGCTGTGAGGGCTGCTGTGGGGAAGATTAACTCCATCTCAGCCAGACCCAATACACTATCTGAACACAAAAGTCCACATCAACAATTAATTTAGAGTGAAAAATTATGATCTAAAATTCTCAAGGAAACAACTCCGAGAAGAAGACTAAAGACCAATAGTCAAAACTGCTACCAAATAGCTGCACACAAAATATGTAACCACTGCAGACTAAAATACTATGAACAGACTTACTAGGAGTCTCATATGAAATGTCTCAAAACATAACGTAATGAATTAATTACCATTTACAGGGGATATCTGTGCATCACCAGTAGAGACTAGCTTAATGGTAAATGTTTCATTTCCCTCCAGTAGACCATCTTGTACCACATGTAAAACAATCAACTTCTGGGATTCAGTCTGCATCACGTAAAGACCAGAAGATACATATATACACATTGAGTGAAACTAAACAAAAAATGGTATTATAAAAAAGGGTTTTTTTCTTTAACAAATCAAGTGTTAAGCATGCACATGCGTGATATATTCTGTAATATTTTTTAAATATGACATTACTGATCTGGCTGGAATATTTTCTCACAGATTAATAAACAGCAAAAATTGTCTCTCAAACATTGTGTGCCACTCCAAAAACACCCTGGCTATTTTCAACTGAATAATGATTGAAATTACTTTGAAATTGTATTCACATAGACATTTTCAACTTAGAGGAAACTTTCTATACAAAATCTTTTCAATAAGAAAGTTCATATTCAATAGAATACATACATTCTAAGGATTAACATTATTAAGATTAGATATATATAGGTCATAACAAATTCCTGACTAACCCACGTTTTTGTCAGTGGGCAGTAGCAAATGCTTAAAATAAGAATATAAGAAAAAAATAGGTACACATTGTATAATTTTAATAGTACCTGTATTCTTACATGTACGGATAGATAAGAACTTCAGGAAACAAAAACAATATCTAGGCCTATCAGCAGAGAAAGGACAGCAAAATGATAGCAAAACTTTGCCAAATATTGGTGGTCTTATCAAAAAAGCTGGTTTCCAGCTGATTAAAAGTAAAAGAAACAACCGGTATGCCTATTTATTTAATGCAAAATAGAGTTGTACAGACAGAAGAGGTTATGCTTTATGTTAAAAGGCTTTTCTTCATTAAATATTTTGGGTAGACTGTAAAAGACCAATATTAAGGTAACAACAATAGCTTCACAATATGCAGTACTTCCGCTCCTATTTCAGAGTTTTAACCTGCCATGAAACACAAATCAAATAACACTGTCCAGTTTGAAAGTCACTAGGGTGTTTTATTATTTATTTTTTTAAAATCTGCAAATTTAGAGCATTCATTTATTCTTCTCACCATTCCAATATCAATTTTCTCTTTCAGTTGCCTGACACTACAATGGAATAAACGTTTCTGTCATCATTCTTCACATTCAGTACATTTTTGTTCCTCTTTCTGAATTGTAAAAACACTTCAGATTTGAAGAGCCTGTCTTCCTGATGATTACATTATGCTGCTTTATAAAAAGCATGTCAGCTTTCCTTTTCTGTTTGAAAAAAACACTGCATACTGCTAACCCCGCCAGTTCAAACTGGCCTTTTCTTAGTGTTATAATACCTAGTAACCCTCTACTTCTATAAACACGCAACAACAACCATGCAAACACACGTAAGAGGAATAAAGTATTTATAAATCTAATAGTAAATAATATATTGCAAGGTCAGAAATACCTCATTGAAGTGAAGGGTACCATTCAGAGGGGTCAGATCATATCTGGCTGCTTCCTCAAGAATCCACAACACTTTAACTGCTCCTTGTCCTCCTTGACTTCGACTTACAGTGAGAAATACAGCTGCAGCAGAGTCATCAGGTGTCTGAGGTTCCTTCACTGTTACCTGATGATGAATGAGAAGGAGGAAACAGGAAAGGCTGTAGCAAAAGGCATCGATACTGACTTGAGGTAAACAACAAAAAACATTATCAATGACAATGTAAAATAAGAACAAGAGTGAAAATCAACAGGAACGTAACAGATGTAAGGAATGTGTTGAATTCTGCTAGCAAAGATTAGTCACTCGTGTTATTTCTGTATGCCCTATGACTCAAAACAATTACAGTCAATGAGTCACAAGCAGGCACAGCACCAGCAAAAATGGAGAGCAGAAGCAGCACTGACAAGAACTAAGATGAGATACGTTTCATAATTTCTTTCCAAACGTTACTTTCAATAAAACAGATTGTTACAAAACCATTTTAATATTCAACAGACTACCAAAAACCCTACCTGGGATGTCCTGAATTGTTAGTACACTGACTTAAATTGACTCAGTCATGCAGAAATCTACACCTATGCAGCAGCACTTTCATTGTTATTACCATCCTACACAGCTAGAGGAAGACAAGCACTAATATGCCTTTCAGTGAAGTCATGTCTTCCACTGCAATGAAGGCTTACCGAAATCGGCTATGTGTGACACAGACTCACTATCCAGCTATGGTAGAAAAGAGTGCAATCCAAATGAAACTCACATTCTTTTCTTCAAATCCAAATACCCCAACAGGGGAATCATTTGGTGGAATAGTGACAGTTACCAGGGTGTCATCCCCAAGTCTTGCACCACCCGTTACCCTCACCAGGGCAATCTTGAATATCTCAAGGAATTCAACTTCACTGTCATCTATGATTGTAATTTCTATTTCTCCTGTAGCCTGCAGAAATTGTTGAAAGAAAAGAGCAACAAAGTTTCATTTATGATACTCTATTGATTGTTTGAAAAATCTGAAATTTAAAACAGGTAAATTTAATCTAATAATAGATAAACACGTGTTGTTCAGTTGTGCTTATTTCTTATCGTACATGTGTATTTATAATAAAATTTCAGGAGTGTTTTTTAAATCCATTAATGTAAATCTTGTATGTTAAAACCAGCAGACTGCTCTGCTTTGGTAATCAGTAGAAAGTGCAGGTAGACAATATTTTACTTAAGCCAAAATTCTGCTCACGAAATGTACCCTGCTATTTGCCAAAGACCAGTTCTGCTCAGTTGAAATCAAAACCCCTTGTGTACACTAAGTATTGTCAGGGACAGCATGAAATTTAAAACTATATGTAGAACACAGCTAGAAAACATATGGACTTACTCTGAGCATTTATGGAGAAGACAGGTTATGTTACAAATTTTCAGTGTAACAGGCTTTACTATTAGAAATTATGTCTTCACTTTTGGAGGTACCAAAGACATATAACCCTATTTGGTCAATGCCTATGAACATTCTGCTTTTCCATGTTAAAGAACTGAAGTCAGGAGTATCATTCACATACATAAGGTCATAAATAAAATGTTTTCAAGGAAAAGATGCAAATTCTGCTGGAAGAAAACATGAGAAACTCTTAAACTGGTAACCCAGATGTAGTTAAGCTTTCAGCAAGCACATACCTGCCCATCTGCAAACGTAAGGTTTCCAAACGGTGGTGTGAAGTCTTCAAAGCTAGCAGTTGAATGAATGGCTTCCCAATACAGAGTTGCTGACCCAAACCTCCCAGCCTCTCGAACAACTGGAAGTTTCAATATATTCTGTGGTGGTGGTACCTCATAACCAGCAACAGCTCCAGTTACATCCTGTAAATTCAAGAAGAAACTGCTGAGTGTCACAGCAACCTTTCTCGTTTTTTGGGGTTTTTTTTCAGCATATTGACTTGCAAGTAAAAATAAATAATGAAACACATAATCACTTGTAAATTGGTCTGAATTTAGCATTGACCTTGCTCTGAGAAAAAGTCTGGACTACATGACCTCCTGAGGTCTCTTTCAGCATATTTTATAACACCAGCTGTAGCACTTCCAGCTCCCTAATAAATTTCACATATTAATTGCAAAGAACCTTTTAAGAAGGAATTGTTTGTCTGGTATCTGGCCTTTTTATCGAGAACAATTTAGTGTCATAATGCCTATTAGAACTGGTCTGAAAACACAGACTCTCCTGCTAGAATGCTATTTTAAATATTGTTCATTCAGACTTACCTTTGTAACGTTGAAAATAAATACTCCTCTGGCATCATCATTTTCTTCAATTGTTATTTCAGCTATTTCTAACCCAAGCCTCTTCACACTTGGCTGACCTCCAGTGGGAGAATCGACCAGTTGTACATCAGTAATATTGATTATAAATCCTTCCTGCAATTCTGGAACATTGTCCTGCAAAAATATTTTTTACATGTCACTTTTTAAATAAAACACTGTAAGTTATAACACATGCAAGAAGCTGAGTACTTGTAAGTTGCATACTGTTCAAAAATTCTCAGCACTTGGGACCGTACAACCAAATTCCTTGCTTCACACCATGTGAAAGGTGAAAGAGACTACCTTTCCCGAGCTTTAGAAACTCAAGTTGGCAGTCAGATTACAGATCTGTAAGAATGGTGGAAAGTATCACTGACTGTCACTTGTTTCTCCTATCGAGAAACGTGGCCTGATTTCAGAAACTAAGCCAGAACTCAAAAAGCAATACCTCCATTCTGAATATATTTAAGGAATATACATATTTTTGTTTAAAAGCTAACATTTCCTGAAGTACAGAACAAATCTGTTAAGAGGCATATAAAGTAAAATAAATCCACCGTAAAAACACACACTAAGTTCAGAAACCAGCAAGCACCTAAGACATTTATAATTTTTTAATTTTGGGACTACAACAAAACAAATAATTTGGTTCATTCTCAGTGATGAGTACCTGAATTTTTTAGAAAGAGGTGGCTGCAATTCTTACTAATATACATATAGCATATGTATATGGTTATCTGACAGGGCCAGAATCCCACCTTAGCCATTTCTAGAATGCTGAATCCTACTTCTGGTATAGCAACATTACTATTTTCCCTTTCCTTAAAAAACATTACTAGCTAAAGTTGTTGTTAGACTACTCACAGGCAAAATAGTGACTATGACAGGAGTTATTGTTGAGTTCTCTGCCATAATGATTGTCTTCTTTTCCAGTATATAATCCTCATTCTCTGTTGCTTGGTTGGAGAGGGGAAGTTCAAAATTAGGCACAGTGCTCAGCTGAACTGCAATCTCTCCAAGAAACCCTTGTTCTCGAACAATTTGTAAAGCAAGAGTAGTTGCATTCACTTGCCCTATAACAAGAAGGGGAAGAAAATCAAGATATGATTGTTTTAATCCTTGTCCTCCTTGATTTTCAGCTCAGCTGACTGTACTAGAGCTGCTTGCTAGAGCCCACTTCAATCCTGTGTAGCAACACAACAGTACTTGGATAATCCAATGATTGAGGCAAATGAGCGTATACAAGTGGTGCAAACACACACAACACACAGTGCATACATAGAGAAAGCATTTTAAAACTGTATCTAGAGAAAGGATAAAATACAGAATATTTACAGTTTTAACTCTTTGCTATACAAACTGTTATTTCAACACTGCCTTTTCTATCGATTTTCCTTCAAAACTCCCATCTCACTATTTTGCCCGGCCTTTACATGCCTAAGAGATCACTGTTGTTTCTAATACAGAAAGCAGCATTGGAGGCAGTCACTCTGGCTGTAAATTTTATATTTCCTTAACTCAAGTGTTGAAGAAAATGAGATGGACTTGTATCAGTCAGGCTCAGATCCCTTTTGGGAGGGCAGATTTGCCACTTTTTCCAATGAACCACCAAACACAGCATTTGGCTAAAAGTGCTGATTTTATGGCTGGAGAAAGAGAAACATAAAAGGCAACAGGCTTTGTACTTCAGACTAGTTTCTGTTACGTGTGTTAAGTAGATTCTACTTCACAGTTAGCACCTGTATGGGATTCATTAAAAATACAACATTTAAAGATTGGAAAAGAAATTGTGCAACAAATGAAACATAAGAACGTGCTTTGAATCCTAACTTTGAAGTATAAATGTTTATAATGTGCTTGTGCGTGTACACAAGGAACCAACAGAATCCTTCCACAACACTCTCAGGTGCTAAAAAGGGGCAACTCTAATTCACTTTGAAACAGAAGTGGTGAGGAGGTTTCATCTGCAATAATATCCTGATGGAAAATATATTTTTCATAAATTTTGTTTGTTAATACGGACAGAATATTAAATTGCCAGGAAATTTCAGCTGGGCTTTTGAATTCTGAATAGCCCATCAGGCAGCTGCTGGAAGGCCACCAGGCTGTAGGGAATGCCAGAGGAATCAGCTGCCCAGCTCCCTGGGACAGCAGGGCAGGCAGGAGCCGGAGCACCGCGGCAATCCTCCTCCTGCCAACTGCCTGGCACATCCTTTACAATTTCACTTGGTGCCTGGAAGGAAAACTGACATAACCCAATCAAGCATGCAGCTGGCAAGCAGAAAAACCCTGATTCAGTTTTCCTGAAACGGAATTCACTCTCGCTCTGTTTCCTTCCTCCCCCTATCCCTCAGAACAAAAAGCTTCCCTTTTTGACCCAATTCATAAGGAAAGTTGTTCTGTGTAAATTATTTTAAACAACTTATTAATCCCATTAAATGGACAAGTTCAGCCTTTTATCTAATAGAAGTATTTTATGTATTAGTGATTTGCAATACAAGATGCCAAGTTTTTAACAACTTACCCCATAGACCAAAATGACTGGATGATGTTGGTATATGCAATGTGAAACACAGCGTAAAATGTATGTAATGAAATAGCATAGTTACAGATTTTAAAGGATATTTCTACAATTTTAAATAGAAAAATTCTGACATGTAAAATATATCTTTTATATATAGTATCTATATCTGATAAGTAATATATTATATACATGATATACATATCATATATATATATATATAAAACCATTGTTATAGCTTCAACAATGCTGACTTTGAAAAAAACATTTTTTTTCCCTAAGAATCAAGAAATAGACTTACCTTCTGGCTCTGTGACTTTAACAAAGAGAGACTCCATATGCCACCCAATCACACCATGTGGAGAGTCACTGGGTAAAATGGTAAGTACAGCTCTTGCCCGTTTGGGATCAATGACAGCTCCTTTTGTGGTATCTTGAATGCCCACAGTGGTAACATGGGTAAGTGTAATTTCCACAGTCTCTGAAAGCTCTGCAACACCGTCCGCAAGAATTGTCAAGGTGATTGTGGACAGCGCCTGACCTTCTGAAAATGTAATCTAAAGTTTTAAAGAGGGGAAAAAAAAGTCAAACTTCTCAATGCTGTTATACCAACTGTTTTATTCTGTAAAACTCTTAACAATTAAAAATAATATATACAAACACAACTATGTATATACATATATATGAAAATAGAATCATAGAATACCAGATTGGAAGGGACCTCAAGGATGATCTGGGCCAACCTTTCTTGGCAAAAAGCACAGTCTAGACAAGATGGCCCAGCACCCTGTTCACTCACATTGAGCTTCCTGTCCACCAGGAGCCCCAGGTCCCTTTCCACAGAGCTGCTCTCCAGCCAGGTGGATCCCAGTCTATGCTGCACTCCCGGATTATGTTTTCCTGGGTGCAAGACCTTACACTTGTCCTTGTTGAACTTCTTAAGGGTCTTGTTAGCCCACTCTTCCAGCCTATCCAGGTATTCCTGCAGGGTGGCTCTGCCTTCCAAAGTATCCACTTTCCCACTTCAGTTTGGTATCATCAGCAAACTTCATCAGGGTACACTTGATCCCATCATCCAGATCACTTATAAAGATATGAAACAGTGTTGGGCCCAGTATTGACCCCTGGGGGACCCCACTTGTGACAGGTTGCCAGTTTGAAAAGGAGCTATTTACCACCACCTTCTCGGTGTGGCCAGTCAGCCAGTTCCCCACCCACTGTGCAAACCACTTGTCTAGACCCTAACGCATCAGTTTCTCCAGGAGGAGGCTGTGGGAAACGGTGCCAAAAGCCTTGGAGAAATCCAGGTAGACAATGTCCACCACTTGCCCCACATCAACCCACCAGATTACTTTGCTGGCAATCAGGTTTGTCAAGCACAATTTGCCTTTGGTGAATGTGTGGTGGCTTTTCCCAATCATGTGCTTCATTTGACTTGTCATAGCCCCCAGGAGGATCTGTTCCATAACTTTCCCAGGGACTGAACTAAGACTGATAGGCCTACAATTTCGTGGATCCTCCTTTCTTGTAGATGGGGGTGACATTAGCCTCCCCTCCAGTCTTCTGGGTTGTCCTCCAATCTCCACAACTTCTCAAAGATTATGGACAGGGGCCTCACAACAATGTCAGCCTGCTCTCTCTACACCCTTGGATGGACAATGTCACGGCCCATCAATTTGTAAGGGTCAAGCTCCTATACTTCTTCACACACCAACTCTTCCTTCACGGACAGTGGGTCTGTGTTTGCATCAACCTGGATTTTTGTTCCCCGGGGCCTGGGGCTCAACAGTGCTGGAAAAGACAGAGGTGAAGAAAATGCTGAGAACCTCTGCCTTTTCAGTGTTATTGGTGACTAATTCACCTCTCATGTTTAACAGCGGGCCAATATTTTCCTTCTGTTTCTACCTGTTTTTTATGTATCTGAAGAACCCTTCCTTGTAGTTTTTGGCATCTCTGGCCAATTTCAGTTCAAGCTGAGCTTTTGCTTTTCTAACTGCCTCTCTGCATGTCGTGGCAATGCCCTTGTAGTTCTCAATGGATAGTCATCTGCTTTTCCATCTCTGGTACACTTCTCTTTTCATTTTGAGCAGACTCAGAAGCTCAAAGTTAAGCCCAGGGGGTCTCTTGCCCCACCTACTTCCCTTACCTTTAAAGGGGTAAACTGTTTTTGTGCTTCCAGGAGAGCGTTCTTGAAAAATTCCCAGCACCCACTAGGTCCTTTATCCTCCATGGAAGCTTCCCACGGAATCCCACCCAATTGAGCTCAGAGCGAGCTGAAGTTTGCTTTTCTAAAATCTAAAACCTTTGCCTTAGTACTAGCCTTCAGCATGCTCAGCAGGATCCCAAACCCCACAATACTGTGAACACTGCAGCCAAGGCTATCTCTAACCGAGATATATATTATCATATATAAATCAAATTTTCTTGATTTGTGAGTAGCAAGTCTGGCAAGTCTTGATTTGTGAGTAGCAAGTCTCATTCCTGCTTGGCACATCTAACATTTGTATGAGGCAGCAGTCCTCTGCGCATTCCAGCAACATGTGAGCTGCTGTACTGCTCTTCCAACAAATGCCTGGGGAGTTGAAGCCACCCACAAGAACCAAGTTCTGTTGATCTGAAGCTTGCTTAAGTGACCCAAATATTGCTTCATTGGCCTTACTGTCTTGGTTTGGACATCAGCAGTAGATGCTTACTGTAAGGTTCCCCCTTGGAGGCAACCCCTCTGATCTTCACCCAGAGGCATTTAATAGGACTTCCACAATCATCGTAGTTTACTTCTGTACATTCAAGTTTCTCCTGAACATAGAGCACAAGTCTTCCTCCTTTTCTTCCCTGCCTGTTTTTATGAAACAGCCTATAGCCATCCATTGCAATCCTCCAATCATGTGAGTTGTCCCACCATGTTTAAGTTATTCCTATGATATCATAGCTTCCTGACTGGGCACAGAGCTCCAGTTCCTCCGTTTGCTCCCCAGGCTGTGTATATATATAAAATAAGTGTACAGAAAAAATCACAAGATGGTTGAGGTTGGAAGGCACCGCTAGAGATCACTTATTCCAACCGTCCCTGCTAAGAACAGGTTCAACCACAGCAGGCTGCTCAGGGCTATGTCCAGCCAGGTTTTGAGTATCTCCAAGGACAGAGACTTCACAATCTCTCTGGGTAGCCTGATCCAGTGTTTTACCACTCTTGCAGTAGAGTTTCTTTCCTCATGTTTAAAAAGAATTTCCTGTGTTGTGCCCATTGCAGGCACAGGACATGGCCGAGAAGTATCTAGCTCCATCTTCTTTACTCTTGACCTGACATCAAGATCCTCTCAAGAGCCTCCTCCTGTGTGTCAGATGCTCCAATCCCTTCATCACCTTCATGGCCCTTTGCTGGACTTACTTCAATATGCCCATGACTCTCATACTGGGGAGCACGGAACTAGACCCAGCACTCCAGATGTGTCTCACCAGTGCTGAGTACAGGGGAGGGATCACCTNTCATATGTATCAGAATCAGTGCTAACTGAAGAAATGTCTAGTCAACAGTTTTGTGATTTTTTTTTTTTCAGATAAAAAGATCGAGAAATGCTTTGTCTATTTATGTTCTTATTTTTAATTTCAAAGGGCCAGCCACTTCATTAGGTTTCTGTCAACAAGTAAGACGTGTCTATAAACACTTTAGGCTACACCTACGCTGAAGGATAAACAGAAATTTCCAGTGAACAACATTATACCTTTACTTTACCTTCCTGTCTCTTCCTACTTGCAAATGTATGCAGGGAAATAATGTAGCATCCATCTGGAATGCTCAAGGAGTACTTTAATAACTTCAGAACAATTGTTTTGGCATCCCTGATTTCCCTTCTATTGATTTTTCTCTGTAGCTTTTAATCTTATTTCAGACCCATTATTTCCAGGTGTAAAGTTTATTTCTACAGTCTTTTGGCCCTTTTTTCCCTCAGCTGTGGCTTGTGCTACAGCTCTACAGCCTCCAAAATAACAGGGCTTTGTGTCTTCGACAGATGGTCACCAGGTGGAGGTCCTTAACTTAAAGAACCTGGCATCTGTCGGTTCTAAGGCAAACCAAGAGGTTTGGTTAGCAGGAAACACTGGATTTTAACATGGCTGGAAATCTAAACAGTCTCATAAATAGAGAAAACTGCAACTTGTGATATTCTCCTCGGCCACTGAAGCTCTCAGTTGTATTGACAAGGTCAGGACAAAGAGGAAACAATCCCAGATTCCCACCTATGCAAATGTTTTGACACAGTAGCTGGATCTGACAGCAGGAAGAAAGATGGGAACAGGATACTACAGATACACATTTCTAGTGCCTGGACAGCTTTGCAATATCTGGTTCTGGAAGAGCGAGAGTGATGCTGCCATACAACGTGCCAGCCAGAAATGCAAACTGCCACAATCACAGGAAAGGACCAGGAAGCAGGAATTAACAGAAGAGTGGGGTAATCTAACATGTGCTGTCCTTCTCCCTCAGTATATCTGCACCTATTGTCTGTGACAATACAGTCAGTGCTTCCCTAATATCAATGACGTTATTACATACCATTCCTGAAGCGGGAAATACATCACTTATGCTCCCGTTAGCAATCCACTCTACAGTAACTCGTCCATATGTTCCTATTAAACGTTCAATATTCAAGGTGATTAAGCTGTCCTGTTCCATTTCTTCAACTTGCTTAAATAAAGAACTCTGGAAACATAAAGTAGCAGAACCATAACATTATTTTCTTATGAAGAAAAGTTTCTTTAGGGATCTGGGTATTCAGTGGGGGCCAGTGACATCAGGTATCAATAAGTTAATCTACTAGTAAGTAGTCAAATACATGTTCATTGATCAAATTTATATGTCCTAATTTTTAGAGGTACTCAATACTCCCAGGTTTTATGGATGTAAGAATTTAAAATGTCAGGCTTCTTTATTTTTTTTTCCAAATAAACTATTTTGTTCAGGCAGACTGGCTCATCTTGTGAAAAAAACCAATTAGTATCTTTTTCAGGGGAAAAGGATCTTCAGATTTGTTTACTTAATTCCCTTTATTAACCAACCAGTAGCGACTCTATGATGGCATCACATATGCCATCTGAAAACTGAATTTTTAGGTAGTTGCAAAACCAAGCTGATAAACTATTGTGTTAATCTAAATGCAAAGGGACTATAAAAATCTCACAATAGGGACAGACTGTGGAACTGATTTTCTATCACCTTGTGTTTTCATAGAATCTTAGAATCACAGAATTGTTAAGGTTGGAAAAGACCTCTGAGATCATCTAGTCCAACCGTCAACTCCTCCCCCCCTCAAAAAAAACCCAACCCAAACCAAACCAAACAAACCACAAAACAAACAAAAAAAACCCCAACAAAAAAAACCAAACCACCATGCCTGCTAGACCATGTCTTGAAGTACCACATCCACACGTTTTCTGAACACCTCCAGGGATGGGGACTCTACCACCTCCCTGGGCAGCCGGTTCCAATGCCTCAATTTTAAATAATCACGTAGCAATGTTAAATGGATGTAAAAAATTTCTAACTCGGGTTGCTACAATACTTTAGAAGAACAATCCTGTCACATGCTCCAGTGCACAGTCTTAGTATGTTTGTGTTCCATTATTCAGAAACTATATATACATATTTTAATGATTTACCTTAGAAGTTTTACCTGAGCAAATGCAATGACTCCATAGGCATTGTCATTGGAAGGAATAATTATGTTAACAAAACCGTGAACACCAATTTCTGCACCTCCCTTAGCGTTTTTCAACCACACTTTAAAGCATTCTTCCTCCTCTGGGATGATGTCATCCAGGATATTGACTGCTATCACAGCTTCCATGTCCCCAGGCTCAAATATCAATTCACCTGAACTAGCATAAAAACACATACGTCAAATAATTATAAACTGAGGATAGCTGATTAATAAACCATGAAAGCACTGCACTGCTGTAAATTTAATGAGCATTTTTGGAGCTGGAATTATTGTTTATAGACCTGAGAAAAAAAAATCTAGTCATAACTACAAGGCCTTTCTTGCCATGTTTTAAAGCCAGTTGTGAGACTTTTTGACTTCAGGTTATCTTAAACCTACCTGTAAAAAATTCTCTTTAGTGTTAATAACCACACGAAACACAGACGTATATAATGCTCTCCACTCTAACAAAAACAGTATCACAGAAAAAGAAATGCAAGAGCAGGGAGAAAGTCACAAAAAACCAAAAAAACCTACCTAGGTATAAAATCTGACTGGTTGGAGATAGTGGTCAGCTCGTAAATCTGGGAGGTGGTCTCTGCAGACAGAGCAATCAAACTCTTGCTGGTGTTCAGGGACCTTGCAGTAGCTGAAGTGATATGATCTGCATATGGGGCTTCCAGCATTACAGAGAAATGGTTCCCTTCTGAGCTCCAAGAATACAGTGCTGTTGTGTCCTGACCAGATAGGAGGATGTGAACTACATTGAGCAAGGAGCAGAAGAAAGAAATACTCAGTGATATTTCTGAAAGTTCCCTTTGTAATGCCAGAAATGCCCTTGGTAGCACAACGGTAATAGTAACGTTTAAAGTCTGATAAATAATAAAAAAAACCGAGCACATATATTTCTACAATTCCAGCATTATAAACTACGACTTGAACAAATATTGTCATTTAAGTCTTACCTAAACCTGAAGGAGGCATGAAAACATGGATGTTTCTTACAGCACAGACTGGAAGAGACTGAAAGTGTCTAAAGGTAGAGTGCCCCGTCTCCCAGATTAAAATTTCAGAAGAATTTCCAGATTCTACAAAGGAGCAAAATGACAAAACTTATATTACTTTGCTGCCTATTAGTTAAATCACACACTGGTGGCCATTCAAAAGGAAGAGTTTCACAGCTTTAACTACGAAGTGAGACTAATTACATTTTCTTTTTTACTTGGTGCATAACTCCATAGTATGACTGATCTCCATGGGATGATTCACCCAGTGACAACATTTAAGGGCTTTTCTGCACATGTTCAAATATAGGAATACTAAGATTACCAGTAGGCAACAGCCAATTGCAATCAAACCTATGGACTGCAACATAAACTTTTCAATAGGCATAGTGATGCAGTCATAAAACAATGCCTAAAATGTCATACTTGTAATAAAAAATACTTGTACTTTGTGTACATGTCCCATCCAGAGGGACCTGGACAAGCTTGAGAAGAGAGCCTATGCGAAGCACATGAGGTTCAACAAGGCAAAGTGCAGAGTCCTGCACCTGGCTCAGGGCAACCCCCAATATCAATACAGGCTGGGGGATGAAAGGATTGAGAGCAGCCCTGGAGAGGAGGACTTGGGGGTACTGAGGGATGAAAGGCTGGACATGAGCCAGTGTCTCCTGGGCTGCATCACAAGAAGCGTGGCCAGCAGGTCGACGGAGGTGGTTCTGACCCTCTACTCCGCTCTGGTGAGA